>CANUEX010048649.1:0-43433 GCA_948099535.1 Jatropha multifida
GATTAATTGGAGAAATTGGATAAAATATATTAATTGATGATTTGGGTAATTAAAGAGTAATTTTAGGATTTTAATTGATTTTGAAGGTTAGCAAATTAATTAGTTAGCGTTAAGATTTTAAAATTTTGAAAATTCCTTTATTAAGGATTAATGGATATATTTGAAGGATTTTTAATAAATAAAGGAATAGAATCAATTAATTGGTTGATTAAATAAATTATTATCGAAAGGTGAAATTTTATTACTAAGATTGAATATATTAGAATATTGTTAATGGTGATAAATGAATTATTATGAAGGTTAATGGTTTTTATATAATTAAATTATTCGGGTGATAATTGAAATGTTTGGTAAAAATTGCTAACGAATTATATTTGAAGATTTTAATTAGATAGAATTATTATTATTTTTTATGTTAAATTATAATTTGGAGTATAAATATATTTTATGGCAGAATAAATAGAATTGATATATAAACTAGATACAAAATAAGTAAATAAATTAATTACTGGTAAATAGTAAGGTTATATAGTGAGTTAATAGAAATTTAATCAGAAAAATAAAATAGATTTATTAAAATAATATTCTTAATTAAGAGAGTCATTATTTGATTATATTTTTCTTATTATACGTGTTTCTTAGATCGACCAAGTTCCTCTACTGCTCCTCCAAATCAGAACCCAGGACAGACTTGAATTTATTCTGCGGTCACTGTGAATAATAATAAATGGTGCACACCATCCTGCATACATGCATTTCATATGTATACCATATATTCTTTATATTATTTAAATAATCATGAATCATTTCTTATTGCTATATTGATATCCTTCATTTTTCAAATATAATATCCCAGTTCTATAATCTCAGTATTTGATATATAATATTTCGGTTCTCTAAATTTATATAATTTCCGCCCTTAGTTACATTCATATGTTGCATTTATTGTATTGAATATATTTGTGAATAACTATGATGTGAAATAATGTGCTTGTATATCTTGATAGAAATTGGGACGACGTGTATCACTATGGGTCAGTAGGCCAAATATGGGGGATCGGCTCCCTATCATATATATTATTATTATGGAATTGGCCTGGGGCCAATAGGTGAATTTATAGCTTCACTGACTAATTTCCACATGTTATGAATATTTAAATGTGATTTGTTTGAAGACGCTGATGAATGACACGTGCTTGTGAATTATGCCCATTTATTATATTGTGAAAGCATACTGCTTGAATGTGTGGGTTTGCATTATTTATTATTATTCACTGAGTTTAGTGAAACTCACCCCCTCTTCCATAAACATTTTTCAGGAAATAAGAGTACCATTGGTTTATAAGACTCTGCTTTCTTCTCCGCAGAGATTTGATCATGTTAGTATAAATTTTCTGTTAATATTTGTGGTTTTCCGCACATTTTATTTAACTCCGCAGTTAGGATATTTAATTAATATTTGGTTATGTAAAAGAAATTATCATGTGATAATAAATAAATTGTGGAGTGTTCTTTTTGAATATTTGGAGACTATATGATAGGAATAGTTTGATCATATTATGATAAATAAATATTTACATGAGAATATATTTTTATTAAATGGATATGGGCCCGAGCTGTAAACAATATTTAATATTAAGGCTGGGTTAGAAATGTAAACTTTGATTATATTATGAATAATGTCATAATATGGGCTTACTATTCCGTTAGTCAAATGATAATAGGAATGGATTTTGATAGTTTAGGCTTACTACGGGCCTTGGGGGCCTTAAACTTACCTAGATCCTAGTGCCGGTCCGGCCCACGGTTTTGGATCGTGACAAAACTACTTGCTATAATGTCTCTTATGTACTTTATTCTGTTTTCATATAATCAAGTAGTTTCATAATAAATTTCAACTTAATCCCCAAATCTAATATTTTAATCCATAATTTATTAATGCAGATTTTTAAAATTCTAATATGTGCCAAAAAAGAAAATCAAGTCATCATTCAATCTTCAATCCCTACCATTGGTTCCAAATTAATATCCATAAACAACTATAATGAAAAATAATAATAAATTTATTTTTACTGTTAAGTAAAAGAAAATAAATGAGATGATGATTTGAATCAATAATAAAAGTTACTTTGACTACGGAAACAATATTATTTATCTAGTAGAATGCATGTATATGCACATAAATTATTAAAATTTTAAAAAGTGATCCAAACAGAACTATATGGTTCTAGCTTTTTTCAATTTTTTAAATATTATTTTCTTTTAAATCAAATAGATTTAAGATACAAGAGAAAAAATATTAAAAAAAATAAAAATATTTAATCATAAATAGCCTATATATTTATCGAGAGGATATATAAATTTTTTATTAAATTAAAATGATAGTAGTTACAAATTATTCAATAATAAAAAAAAATAAAAAATTATTATTGAAAATAAAATTTTTTTAAAACTCACCTAATAAAAAAATATTTCAATGTATATAGATATATAAATATATCAATCAAATATTATTAAGAATAAAACTCTTTTTGAAACTTAATATATAATAAGAAACAAACTCCTTTAATTAAAAATGTTGTAATTTAATAAAATTTGATGTTGATAGACAAAAAAGAAAAATATAACTAAGTCAATAAATGAAGATTAAAAAGCAAATAATTTTATAATTTAATTTTATTTCTCAATTTTTCTAAGTTGTAAATTTAAAATAAATAAGTTAATTAATTAATAAAAAAATTATATAAAATAAACGTCTTATTCTCCCCGTATAAACCCTAAAACATCCCGATTCTTGAATACTCGAGAAAATTATAAAAAATAATCTTCTAATGATTTATTTTTTTTATTTATTAAATAATTAAATTGTTTGATTATAGTTTTAATCAATTGGTATGTATTAGAAATATTAATAATCATTCTTAAAATAATTTAATTGGATTTTTCCCTATTAATCGAATGTCCAAATTGTTTAACTTGCATTTTTTAATAATTAATGACATTTATTTAATAATTAAGCAAGTTTCAAAGTAAACTTAATTGAGAAAAATTAAGTTAATTACTAGTACTTTTTAATTTCAAGCATTTTCTGATAGCAAACACACTCTCTCTCTCTCACCCCCTTCTTCCCCGGCAACCCCCTCCCCGCTTCTTCTCTTTGTTTTTCAACCTTCGGCGACCAACTTCAGTGGCTGAGCACTTCAATCTCAAGAGCTCGATGAGAGGAGCTCGTTTATAGTCTTGGTTGTTCGATTTGAGCTTGAATCGATGAAGAACGAGAGTTGAAACCTTCTCATGTTCTGCGTTTCGGTTTCCCAATCATCCATGCCGATTCCGGCGGTTCTGTTCTAGGCTTCAAGGAGAGTCTCAATCGACTCTTCATAGCCTTTGGATCATTTTTCCCCTTTCCGTTCAGTCGGCTGGGCACAGAAGATGAAACTACCACTGATGGTGGCGTGGAGGTACTGTCGAGCTTGATCCAGTCCTTTAAAGGACCGATCTGGCCAAATTAACACTGGAAATATAATCTACGCTGAAATTCGAGCCAAGTGGTGATGTTTAAAATTATGATAAAATAAAAAATAAATTGAGAGTTTCTTTAAAAATAAATTTTTTAAAATTTTAAACCGAAATTGTCAGTTTTAAACCAAAAATTGTGAATTTCAATTTACAAAAATGAAGATCTAAAACTAGACTATCTGGATTATAATTTAAGATTAAGAACCATTAACCATGATTTTACGTTCAGCTTCGAAGCAATCCTACTTCCTAAAATTATAGTCAAACCAATTATGAAGTCCTAATTTATAAATTCCGCCAACATTTTAAACAGAAGAATAAAAGTATTAATAAAATCATAATTAAAAACTTTTTAAAAATACAGGTCTCCTCAATTTGGTGCCTCATGGCGTCGTTGTACACTGCAAAGTATATATTAGCCGTGAGGAAACTTTTGGAGCTTATTAATGCCAATTCTCTCTAGGTTGAAGGCAATATAAAAAAGCACTGGTGCATCCAAATACCAATGAATTCGAAAAATTCCATTATATCAAAAAATAAAACCAAAGCCACAACAAATTAAAGCCAAGAATACTATAATTTAATTTAAAAAAAAATTGATGTCTGAATTGTCAAAGCGTGTAAATATGAGAAAATCTCAAGCTGCTCAATTAGTTCAAGGGTAAAAAGGTAAACTAGTCATATATAGGAAGTAGCGACATTCTATGCCTACATATCCACGTGTACAGAATACAACAATTTTTAGCAGCCTGGAATGGAAAATTTTGTTGCACCACATTATTACTCAAATGGGAACAGCATTCCATGAGGCCTTCAATCAATTTTTTCTGATATTCATAACTTTCTATATTTTCAATAAATAAAATCAAGCCTTCAAAACATCACACAGGAAATGAATCCTAATGACCAGCAAACTGACCTTCTTTCCTGCCATGAATCCTACTAGTTTGTTTTTTCTCTAATTGCTGCCCGGAAGTGTCTGCATTGTGACGAGTCATGATTCTGAGAGGATGGGCTTCTGTGTTGAAAACCCACTCGTCTAACGGGATGACTGAAGGCGGTGAGAAAAGAAGATAGAGATACTTAAGTGTCTCTGCAAGGAAAAAGCTTTGCATCATATTGTCTTTGACACCTGTAGTCACCTGAGAGTAACATCATTGAGAAGTTCATTAGCACAGATTTGCCACTTTGTGGAACCAAGGATGAAGACGAGATGCCATTAACAGAGTTGATGTGTCAACAGGAAGATAAAAGAGACCTTAAAGAAAGAGCGCACAAACATAACCAGAGGAATTTGGAAATAGTTGAACTTGGCAGCCTCTTTTAAATAGTTCAAATGAATATATTCTAGATAAATCTGCAACTCTAACTTTAATATTTCAAACGTACACATGGAGCGCAGGGCCCACAACAAATCTCCACCACTAGCTCACATTTTTATTGTTTTCAAAATTCACTTTTTTCTAATGTATGACCATGTAAACATTGCATGTGTTTCTCATCTCTATAATTTTACTTCCATCAGCTTAAAATTTACATTTTTTTCAGTTTTATCTCCATTTTGTCGAAGAGAGAAAGGATGGAAAACATACAAAGTAAAACAAGAACTAAAAAATAGATCACTAAATCTGCAAAGTTCTCGTTATTCTCTTCGTCATTCAGTATAATATTTTTAATACATTCCTTGCTCACTCTCAATCTGCAAGCTTCTCTTTTATCTCCACCATCGCCGGTAACAGCTATTTATACTTGTACAGATGCTTGCTTCAATCTCTAAGCAATAACCTACTTCCTCTACAACTTACCTCATACTTGTTTACTTAAAGCTGATTAAATCTATCCCATAAATACTGTCCTAACTTCCTGCTTGAGAAATCTAAGCCACATATTTAAACACTCCTAGGTACATCTTCTAAACGATAAAAATTATAAAAAATCAATAAAAAACGAAGCATTTCTAACGTGATAGCAAGTCACAGATTTCATTATCATTACCTCTGTGTCTCTACTATCCTTTACAACTTCAACTCTTACAGATTGCAACTGATAGTTCAACCACACTAGAAATTAAATCATAGTTCGACATGTCCTCACATCATCAAAAGTTCTTACATTACAAACAAGCTTCCAACTGTCATATTACTTTTTCCAACAACTTCTGAAATTAGGAAATATAATCATCTGATTTATACATATATATCCAATCTGTATTTCAGCAGGAATGCAGAAAAAAAAGTTCTAGTACACTTAAATCATCTGCATATGTACAACAGCAATATTTTTAGGTTCCCCATGACTATTCTAACGCTACTATAAATCATTTGTTATGGCCATTACTTTCAAATTGAAAATATTTTTCCAACGGCAATAGTGGCAGAGGATCATCTAAATTCTAAATTATGGTCCTACCTTTTCTTGAATTAGTGTATTTTGTATTTTTGGTATTGGATGTCTGTTGTCTACTGCTCATTGCATTTATATATACTAATTCAACCAAATCTCTCTCAGCATGAGACAAGTGGGCTAGTGACCCCACTGTGACTCAAATGCAATGTGTTTCAAACTTCGGTATTTTTACTAACGTGTGTGTATGTATTAATTCAAGTTCTGCAAGTTTTTACTACATCATTAATGTATGATTTGAAGGTTTAGGTCCAAAATTGCAAGTTATATGATTTTTAGGGAGCTGATGTTTCCCTGCTATAGATGTTAAACCTTTCATCATATGTTGGAACAACAAATATTTTTGTGCTTAATGCAGGGTAAAACATTTCAAGATGTGTCCTTTGGGTACCATACTTTCGGTTATTGTTGTGAATAAAAAATTTTATAAATTTGCTTTTTTAGTACTTGTCCATTCCCCTTCACTAAAATTCTTAGTTTATTTGAGATGTCAGATTAACTTGAACTTCTGTTGTTTCTTAAAAAGTCGATTAATTGGCAACAACAATTAAAAAGAATAATAAAACAAGAAGCAAGCAAAATATAAAGCCAAATAGTTTTGGGAAGAATAATATCTCTCATGTAAACCTTATCTCATCGTACACAAATGTAACCAGACACTTAATGTGGTTCAGAGGATTAAGGAAGTGCTTACATCCTTCAGTCCAACATATCCAGTCTCAACACGTGAGTTCTTTTCAAATGCTTGGAATATGTTCCAACCCCACTCCTGATATGTCTTATTGCCAGTGAAACGCCACAGATAGAAGAGTGATTCAATTGTTTCTGGTCTCAATATGTTCCATGATGTACCCACAGTCATGTCCTGAAAATGTAATGTGTAAAATGCAATCATTACATTTCATCAATGACAGAAGCATGTCACAGTATGGAAAACAAAGAATCCACCCACACAAACTCACGTAAAAACAAGACAAAGTGAAGACCATAAAAAGTAAAGTTCTCAACGAACCAAAGTATAAACTCTAATTTTATTTTTCAAATACTTGCAATCCTCTCCATCTAAATGTTCCATACAACAGCAAAATGCAAAACAATCCTCTCAAATTGAAATACACACATCTATTTAGGCTTGAAACTGGAAATTTTAGTTGAGTGACCAAATTGTGTGAACTTAAGGTTTGTGACCGCAGTAAAAAAGTGAGCAAAATTCACTTACTAAAAGCATAATTTATCAGGCAAGGTGCCTTAAGCAAGTTATTCATTTTCCTTGCATTTATATTGTTTTCTACTTTTCCATTTTAATCTCCTCCGCTTCTTTCTCTATTTGTTTCAGACAATCTCTTTTTCTCACAATTTTGTCCTCAGATTTTCTTCCTTATTTCATCTTCAATTTTTTTTTTTTTGATTTTTCTTAATCTAAAAACATATAGTTTTCTTGTTCATTATTTAATTATTCAGTAACTTAGCTAGAGCTTTTATTAGTTATTTATCACATTTTCCCTACATATTGCTTCCTTTGATTCTACGTTTTTCTTTTTTCTCTCTTAAGCCTCTAAAAGGCAGATAGAATTAGCAAAGTTGGGCCATCCAGTTATTAACAGTCAAGAACTACCGGTTTGGAAATAAAATTACCTAGGAATCCCGATAATATAAATCCTATCACATTCGTGTTTTGTGAAAAATTTACAAATTCGGTAGACAAACAAGAAAAGCACCAAATTTGAGGTGATAGAAATGCAAAAAGTCTTCATCATGTTAGGGAAGTGGTGGAGCAATAAATGGAAAATGAAAAGCAAGATAAGGTGAATCACCACAAATTGCTTGATTTCGATAATATTATTCAAACTGAAGGCCATGTTGAGCGGTATTAACAGGTTGAGGCACTATGGCTAAAAACTCAATTGCCATGCCCCTTGAGTGAAATTTCTAGTATGCTTTATATTGTATTAAATTTCAATAAGACATTTGAAAATTAAAAAGAAAAAACAACTCATGATTCTAATCTTAGATCCCCAAAACAAGAAATTTAGAGTTGGCGATGGGGTTGCAAGATATCGCTTTAGTTCCCCATAGTTTCATCGCTGGATGAAAGCAATAAATGTTTGAGTGATAAAGTAAGTACGATAAATCAGGATGCTAGGGAAATGTCACTCGTTAGTAGTGGTGGTGACAATAGCTTGAAACAAAGAGTGGTGGAAAAAGCAACTAGCATTGGAGAAACAAGTAGAAATGGGCAAAACCAAACCAAACCAATCAAGTTAATCGAGTCAGATGCTTGTTCAAACTTTTCAATTTAACAATCACAATATGTAAATCTTGAGGTTCATTTGGTTGAAACAGGTATAAGAAATTGAGATTATCAATCTAGTAGTGAAGATGAAGGTGTTGAGACTTTAGAATATTGCAGATTATTCATCTTTATTATGGTTTTTCGAGATGGTCCTTAAGATTGTTATCTTATGCGCATATTATTTGCATCTTTTTTGGAACAAAGAAAATAGAAATGTAAAAGTTCATTTATAAACTAATTCCAAATAGAATACATTTACAAATAAATTCTTTTGCATGAAATAATATAAACTATGGAATTTGACAGACTCTCCTATTGAAGCAAATCAAAGACTACAAGCAAGAGCTGGAAGTCAGTTGGCTTAGGTAGATGTCAAATGTTAGTTGAAAGATTGATCTACCTCTCACACACTAGCCAGGTATAGCATCTGTTGTTAATCTAGTAAGTTTATATATGCATGGTCCCCGGAAATCTTACTTACAAGTTGTCTTCCGTACCTTGTGGTACTTGAAATCTGCACCTAAAAAAAGACTTCTTTTCTCAAAACATGGTCATTAACAAACTAAGCTTTTTGGGACATGGATCGGGCTGAATCACTTGATGATAGGAGGTCAAAATTAGGACATTGCACTTTTGTTGGGGGAAACCTTATTCCATGGAGAAGTAAGAAACAGATAGTGGTGGCAAGATCAAGTGCAGAAGTAGAATCCGAAGCTATGGCACAAGGCATTTGTGAACTACTATGGTTGCAGAAACTGATGAAAGATTCAAAATTGTTAGATTCATATTAGCTATCCCTATTCTGTGATAACAATTCTGCAATCAAATAGTCCACAATCCAGTTTAGCATGATCGGACTAAACATATAGAAATTGACCTACACTTTATAAAGGAGGAAATAACGAGTAACTCCGTATGTGTTTCACATGTGACTCCAAGAGAGTAGCTAGCTGATGTATTTACTAAGGGATTAAGCACAGATCTTTTCATAGTCTTGTTTGCAAGTTGGGGATGTCAAAATATCCATGGACCAACTTGAGGGGGAGCGTTGAATCTTTGTTATATTTAGAATCCTTGATTGTTAGGGATTATTTCCTACTTTGCATAGTTGTATAGTTGCATATTTAGGACTAATTATTCTATATAAATGGTGCTATTGTATACCTGTATATACAGAAGAAATACAGAATTTTCCCTCTGAAATATGTGTTTCATCAACTAACCTCGCCAGAATGGAAAAAATAATTCTCTCCAGCCAATTTAGTTGGTGTTGATTGGTAGAAATTGTAGCAAGTCCAAGCAAGCTGCACAAAGGGGGGAAAAAAATAATCAAACCCACATAGTAAGAAACCTAGGAATATGCCAAAATAATTACTTGCAGCATATCCAAGTCAACGTCGTCAAGCGAAAAGAAAAAGAAAAGAAGTGATTAAATTTCCCATCATTTCAGATTTCTCGTTAGAAGCAAAGGACATTAGACTTACCTGTTCCATTAAACCTTAGATATACTTCTATTTGTTGGAATATTAAGGATACACTAAGCAATTAAAGTTTCATTAAACTTCTCATTTCTTTCCATTTCCTCCCAGAATGGAAGGCAACACAAAGTTGCTATTAAGGCATACTAGAAGTGTAGCTTCCTTATTTTCACTTCCCTTCCCTTCTCTACATGCTTTAGCAGCCAAACAACAAAAGGCAATAAAATTTATCTTCAATTTCCTCCCTTGCCCTCAAACAATTATATTTAAAAATTAAACTAAAACTTAAGGTTAAAAATTTGATATTCCATAGAATAATGATTCGACAAAGATGAAGATTTTGAAGAAAGAGAGTTTATTTCTTTGTGTTCTAGCTATCTTTACAATTTCTATTCTATATATACACAAAAGATAGTTCTAATATGGTAGTAATCTAAATAGAAAAAAATCCAAACTAGGAAAGATAATATTCTATTAATCACACAAATCTCAACACTCTCCTTCAAGTTGGTGCAAAGATATTACACACGCCCAACTTGCAAACCAAAGGATGAAACAACTTACCACTCAAGCCCTTCGTGAAAACATCAGCTAGTTGTTCGTTTGAAGCCACATAGAAAACTTCAATGGAACCTTCAACTATCTTTTCTTTTATAAAGTGATGATTAATCTCTATATGCTTAGTTCGATTGTGTTGGACTGGATTATTCATTATATTGATGGCTGCTTTACTATCACAAAACAAGGATGTATCTGCTGTTTCAAACAATTTTAATTCTTTCGTCACCTTACACAACCATAAAAGTTCACAAATTCCTTGTTTGATGGCTCTATACTCGGCTTCTGCACTGGACTTAGCAACCACGGTCTGTTTCTTGCTTCTCTATGTGACCAAGTTTCCACAAAAAAAATCAGTCTTCCAACCAATCTCTGATATCTGGCTACATCGACTGGACTTCCCATTCCAGCTTGAAGCTTGTGATTAGCTTCAATGGGTGATTCTGCGGACTTACATACTAACATACCAATTTCTTTAAGGAGATCAAGAATATACTTTTTTTGAGAGATGTAAATTCCTTTTTTAGATCTAGCAACTTCAATTCCAAGATAGTATCTCAACTTTCCCAAATCTTTAATCTCAAACTCATTGGCTAACTAATTTCTCAAATGAGTCATTTTTTCTTTATTATTCCCTATCACCACTATATCATCAAAATAAATAATAAGTAACATGATCTTACCTGCGTGATGTTTAATGAACAAGGTATTATCAGCATCACTTTGAATGTACCCAAAAAAAAGTATGACTTTACTAAACCTTTCAAACCATGCTCTTGGTGACTGTTTCAGCCCATATAATGACTTCTTCAGCTTGCACACTTTCCCTATAGTCTTGTCATCAACAAATCTTAGAGAAATCTCCATATACACCTCTTCTTTCAAATCACCATGTAGAAAAACGTTTTTAACATCAAATTGATGTAGCTCCCAGTCAAGATTGGCTGCACAAGACAATAAGATTCTGATAGTGTTCATCTTGGCTACGAGGGCAAATGTTTCCTGGTAATCCACTCCATAGGTTTGACTGAATCCTCTGGCAACCAATCTAGCCTTGTACCTCTCGATTGAACCATATGCTCTATGTTTAACCGTGAACACCCATTTACATCCATTTGGTTTCTTCCCTGGTGGTGAAATTACAAGATCCCATGTCTCATTTTTTTGCCAAAACTCTCATCTCCTCAACCATTGCAGCCTTCTATTTTGAGTTCTGTAATCCCTCTCGCCAATTCTGCGGTATAGTAACAGAAGAAACATACAAAACAAAGGCCCTATAGGAAGGGGACGTAGCATTATAGGAGATAAAATGGGAGATGAGATTTTTAGTGCATGTTCTAACTCCTTTTCTAAGAACAATAGGAATATCAAGGTTATTGTCAGAAGGGCTAGAATCAAGATTAGAATCAGAATCAATAGGGATTAAAGAAGACTCACCAAGTTCTTGTTCTTCTGTATTTTCAGAGACTGAAATTGGAGAGGACGGTTGATCGGAGGTCTCGTGTTCGACAGATGCATCTGTATTGGTCCGTCAAGTGTAGGTTTTCAAATCAGGTCTATCCAATCTTTCTAGAGTTTTGGGTGATTGGTCTCTTTTATTATCTATTTCTATTGGAATCTCCCCGTGAAATTTCAAATCAGATATATCCAATCTTCCTAGAGTTTTGGATGGCTGGTTTCTCTTATTATCTATTTCTATTGGAATCTCTTCCTGTAAAGGAATGTCATCTATCACCTCTTTTTTCTGATATTTCTCCCTCTAAAGAGATGACTGGACAAAAAAATAAGGCTCAAATTCTCTAAAGGCAACATCCATACTCACAAAATATTTACTAAAAGGAGGATAATAACACTTGTATCCTTTTTGGATAGTAGAGTAACTAACAAACACACACTTCAAGGCTCTAGGATCTAATTTGCTTGGACCATTCTGATGAACAAAACAAATACAACCAAAGACTTTAGGAGGCACTATAAGAATTTTTTCCTTGAAGAACCTCTAATGGAGTTTTAAAATTCAAAGTACAAAGAGGCATACGATTGATAAGGTAAACAGTAGATAAAATAGCATCCCCAATATGGTTTGGAAAGATTCATAGTGAACATAAGTGACTTAGCTACTTTCAATAAATGCATATTTTTCCTTTCAGCAACTCCATTTTGAACACTAGTATTGACACAACTAATTTGATGTATGATACCATTAAAATCTAAATTAAGTACGAAAAACCGTATTCATGTATTCAGTACCATTATCAGTTCTTTGAATTTTAACATGCGCATCAAACTGAGTGCAAATCATTTTATGAAAGTTCTGAAAACATGAAAAAATTTCATTTTTTGTTTTCATCAAATAAACCTAAGTCAATTTAGTGCAACAATATCTATAACTAGAAAGAGAGACAGTTTTAGTAGGACCCCATACATCAGAGTGAATAGTAGCAAAATGAACTAAACTTTTATTATTTATTGAAGGATAAAAATGCCTAGTGTGTTTGGCAAATTCACAAGCATCACATATTAAAAAATCCAAATCACACTTAGTAATCAAAGTGGGAAACAAACGTCCTAAAATAGAAAAAGAGGGATGGCCTAATCTCCTATGCCATTGAACAATTTCATGGGCTGGATTTCTAGCAGTTCCTAACAAAGTTTGACTGGTACCCGGATTTGAAAATCGACAAATATCATCCAACAGATACAACCCATTGCGCAAGCTACCACTGCCAATCGTTCTCTCCATGTTCAATTCCTGAAAAGTACAATGAGTAGGGTAAAAGGTTACTTTACAATTAAGCGCTTTCGTGATTAAGGTAACAGATAATAAATTAATGGAAAATCGAGGAGCATGGAGAATAGAAGAGAGTTTAATATTGAAGGTACAGTCAATAGAACCTGTGTCAGAAATCGGTACAAAAGAACCATCCGCAATACGAATTTTTTCCGTGCCTTTGTACTTAGAATATGTGAGGAAATGGTTTATAGAGCTTGTTGTATGTTTATTTGCTCCTGAATCTATTACCCAAAAGGGTTTTGCAATTTTCGCAAGAGAGGTAAGGAAAGCATTACCTGAATTAACAAAATTAAAAGCTGCGGTAGAAGAGGAAGATTCAAGCTGTGACAACAACCGTTTCAGGGACTGAATTTTCCTATCAGAAAAGCTACCTGCAGTAGATGGTTCCTCAAATAAAACTCCACTATCAAATACGTGTGCCTGTGGTCTAGATGAATTGACTCACTTCCCTCCGTGGCCCCTAGTTGGGCATCCATTTAATTTCCAGCAAAACTCCTTAGTGTGCCTATTCTTCCCACAATAGTCACAAAACAAATGATTTCTATCCGAAGAACCTCCCTTCGCAACCTGTATTTGTTCTTTTGCTGAATTTGCAATCAACCCCACTTTATCCATTGTAGACCTATAAACCATGGCATTCCTAGTTTCGTTTTGCTATACAAATGAGTATGTCTGTCGCAAGGATGGAAAAGGATCCGTCCAAGAACCTGAACTCGAATCTGATCATACTCATGATTTAGGCCAACTAAAAAATTATACACTCGTTCTACCTCAATCAACTTCTGAACTTGAGTCGTATCATCAGCACATTTTGCTTGAAATTCTTGGTAATAGTCCAGTTCCTGCCATAACCCGCTAAGTTCTGCAAAATACTGAGTGATAGTCAGATCACCCTGCTTGGTTTCATGAACTTTCTGTCGCAATTCATACCTTTGACCATAGTTTTCAGTTTGTGAATAAGTCTGTGAAGCAGCATCCCATTTTTTTTAGCTGTATCAAGAAGTATCCCCGTGAAATGGAAGGTTGCATAGAATTTATTAGCCAAGATATAATAAGGGAGTTCTCTGATTTTCACTTATTATAATCTGGATCTGCAGCAACTGGTTTTGGTGCTCCACTATCAAGATATCCTTGCAAACCTCGAGCCTCAATGAATAGCAAATAGGATCGAAGTGAAGGATCGAGACCAAGCCAAGTGATTCGTACCATCTAATTTCACTGGGCTAATCTGAAGTGAAGGATTCTCCGCTAAAAAATCACATCTACCTTTTTTCTGTCAACCATACTGTCAATCTAAATAATTCAATAGCTGATTTAAAGGAAATTGTAGAATCAGAGAAATCATAGACACGCAGCAGTGGCTTTTACACAGGAACTACCACAAAAATCAAAAAACGGGACTAAGTGACCATTGGGTCAAGGTCACAGCATCAAACCGAAGACACCGGAGCAAGAATCGTCGGCAAAGGTCATCGAAAAACGCCGTACGCGCCGACCGTGAGGAACTGCAAGAATCTTCTGGCGGCGCGAGTGCACACACGCATGACCGGACGGCGATGGGACCAGTGGGAAACGGCCGATCGGCGGTCGCTCCTTCTGCTGAAGTGGGCGGTGACAATGAAACACCCTCCCTGGCAGTTCTGCTTGCAGGTCAGCCCTGTTTCGGAAAAACGCGGCCTTGCTTTGATACCATGTAGTTTTGAAGAAATAGAGTTTATTGCTCTATGTCAACATTCTTTATACAATTTCTATTCTATATATACACAAAATATGGTTCTAATATGGTAGTAATCTAAAATAGGAAAAAACCTAAACTAGGAAATAAAATAATTACAGAATCTCAACACGTTTTATTTTCAATATTTCAACTATTGGTTCTGTTTTCTACATGCATATTCAAATGCAATTAGACTAGAGTAATTAAATAGTGTCTCTAGCTGGTTTATAATTTTGAATTTCCATGATTTGATTTGAATACAGTGGGTTTATTAGAGGGCCTGGATACAATCCAAAGCCAATTTCATTTTCATTTCATGACAAGTTCAAGCAGGGACCATTGCTTTCTGTTGTAAGCTTTCTAGATCCTTGAAATTCTTGTCACTCTTATTCTATATTTATATATGATAACTGAGGCTTGTTTGCTTGTGAAATTTTGTTATAATTTTTTTTAGTTGTATTTAAAACTACCTACTTCAAGAAATTGGCAATGGACTAAAAAAATTTGACTACGTTCCTGGTCTATCTAAAATTTGTCTTATATTTTAAAATTATTTTTCAAAAGAATTGTGTATTTACTTGTAAGCAATTTCTCTTAGTTTCAGGCATCAAAAGAATATTGTGATAATTGTGAATTTTGATTAATATTCTCCATGCGATATTTATATTTGGCCATTCATTAATATGATAGACTACTACATTGAATTGATTTGGTTTATAATGGGGTTCTGAAATTAGTATAAACAAAATAGCTGCCCTGTGCCTTTTCTGTGCTTTCTCAAAGTTAGTCTTGGATAGGAATATTTCTTATACATGTTATTCATATATCAAAACTCAGCAATATTATTTTGATAGGAATTTAGTTTTGTATGTAATATACTGAAGTTATGCAGTTTCAGAGTCTTAATAACTACTAACCTTGAAAAATAAATTATGCAATGACCCTTTCTGGTGCAGTGTTGGAGCAGTGGATTTTGCTGTACCTATCCTCTCATATTTCATTCCCCCAGTCTTTCCTAGTTAAGGTGAGTCTTTTTCGCCTTCTGGTTAATACCAGAAAGACAGAAAAATATTCAAACTTGTATTGCTAGACTTTAATTCAAGTAGTATTTGCAACTTTCAGTCAAGAAACTTGTCGGAGCTTCTGAGCCTTCAAATTTTTGTATTGTTAAATTGACATAATCATCCTGCTAGCGTTGATTGTTTTGCCTTAGAAAAACAGGCATCCTTCTTATACTGGGAGCTCAAAACCAGAGGCAGGTGGATTTAGTGCGAAATCCATGATCCAGGGCTACTCATCCGCTTGCTCTTTCTACTTTCTATTGAATTTTTTTTTTTCGGTTTGCTTTGGTTCAGTTTTTTATTTCGTTCAGAAAATAAGTCTAAATCTATCCACAAGTAATTAAAATTGGTCAAATGCATATATTTGCCCTTGAAGTTTACGCGACTTGTGTTGACCTATCATGACGGTATACTTTTATATTTCAGTCATAATTATCTCTCATCTCGCCAAAAGTGAAATAACATTTCAAGAGTTCAATTATGGTCATGCACTTTTATATTTTATTTTAGCGAGAAACATAATTATTATTATAATATAAAAGTGTAGAGTCATGATGGGTCTTTTGTAAATTTAAAGGGTGCAATAAAGCAAATCGTGTAAATTTGAGGGGTAAATTTATACATTAGGCCAATTAAAATCAAACCAAACTGATCGATTGAATTTGATTTTGTATATGATTCGATTTGGGTTCAATCTTAAGTTTTGTCTAATGGAAATGTAGACGGTGAAATTAAATGGATTTCTTTCAAAACAAGACAAGGACATTCCTTCGGCCCACAGGCATTCTGGCCCGCAAGATTCCTCATGTGCTAATATAAATAATAAATAAATGAAACTCAACGCGTAAGAGCTGATTTTTCTTAATAAAAAATTCCAAATTGTATTTGTATTTATGTTATACTAATATCAATAATAAATGTTATTAATTAAATTGTACTGTACACATGCTAATTAAATAATTTCTAAATTTTGGATTCTTTTTATGGTAGGCGATGCTTTTATTTTATTTTATTTTTATTTTTTATAGTGGATGGTGCTTTTTTTTGTTAAAGTCCTTTAAGTACTACAAAATAAGTATTGTAGGCTATACAGTAAGAATTTTAAACGTGAAACTTTTCATTTTCTATATTTTTTTACAAGTAAAAAAATCAAACGGATTAGTATGTTTATCATTTAAGGTATGGAATCAACAATGTTTTATAACTTCACAAAACAGGAAAAGGGCTTTTTTTTTAATAATTTCCTACATTAATTATTTTGGCAGGATCAAATTAATGTTTAAATAAAAGTTGAAATGATTAAGAAAACCTTAACTATAAAGCATAATATTTGTGGGTCCATCTAATTTGTTATTTTCAATTTTTATAGTCCACTTAGTCTGCTTCACGTAGCCACTTTTTCATATCAACGGACCAATTTCAAAATCATGTACAAGACTTGTGTTCAGCAACTCACAAAGCTTTAATTTTTATATATTTACTTGTTTTCATGATAGGATCAAATTTTAAAACTGCATGTGCAATTATTCTTTTATTTGCATATACTAAAGAAATAAAAAATATTGTATTTTTTACATTTATTTAAATAATATAAAATTTTATTATGATCACAAATTATTTTAATATTTACTATATATAAATAAAATAGGTATATGTTTTGGTTCATTTATCATATATAACTAATTGAATTTATTTTTAGGTCTAAAATAACGAATTTAAATTTCACTCAATTCGATTTAAATTTATTTCTATGTTATTTAATTTTGGATTTGAATACCATAAAAATTATGCTGAAATGGATCAAAATTGAATTAATTTGATTTGGTTCGATTTGGTTTACTGAATATTTGATTCCTATGCTAATTTGCAGGTCAATTGACAAATTTTACTTAAGAACTCATTTCAAAGCTTGAATTTGACTTTTTATTTAAACTAGCTTGATAAGAAAACTTAAAATCAACTCATTAAATATATCGGACCAATTTCAATGGTTTTTTATTTAAATTGAATCAACTTAAAATCAATTTTTAATATGAAGTCGGTCCGGTTCGATTTGAACTGGCTCAACCCTTTGCTCAATCCTACCAAAACATAGTAAATAGTAAAAGTGAAAAACCAAAACGATTAGGAATGAAAAATAAGGTATAAAGAGGAAAAAATGATAGCGACAACTATGATGGAGAATTACTAACCGTAATGAAGGGGAAATCATGTATTGTGGAGAACAGCTAGCAAAGGGTGGAGCCCTCTCACAAATCAAATCACCGACGAGCGACAGCTCCCATAACGACTTATCTGATAACGTGAGAAGTATAGGACATGCACTGGAAAACAACCACGTGTACACGTATTCCGCTTGGAAACACCCAAATCTAAAATATTATTTTTTTATTAAAACAAAATAACTTCTACTAATTTCTCAGCTCACAGATTTAGGCCATTTGGTAATTCTGCAGAAGTTGATTACTAATATCCAACCAATAGATTTTTTTTTTATATTGAAAAATTTAACTGGAATCAATTACAATCGATTCTATTTCCATAACGTGTTGTTGACTTATTCGAAGATAATCTTGAAGATGATGATAAATCATTTTTTTTAAGTTATTTAATTTTTTTTACTAAAAAAATATTTTTTATTAATTTATTTTTTTAAATACATGCAAATAATAAAAAATTATAAAAAGTATTTTCCTATAAATTATTTTAGGGAGTAGATCATGCAAAAAATTAAAAATATTAGAGGTTTTAGTAATTTCGCTATTTTCTTTCCTACCAATATTTTTATTGAGTGATTCCACCAATTCCACTATGGAGGTGGCTTCTTGGGAAGACTGCTCCTTGATGATGTCTTTTGACTGTAATATTTCTTACAAAGGAAAACCCACGTCGTTGTGTCTCCGTCTGTAATAAAAAAGAGCACATGTAATAGTTTTTTTATGGCTACACCTACGCATATAAATATTATGGCATCTGTTCCTACGCTTATCCAATTGCAATCCAAGCGTCGTTCTCGTTCTCATTTTTTTTTTTTACCTTAATTGAGTGTTTAGCGAATATTAGTCTTGTGCCGTGACTTTTCTTGAAGAAAAGGAAAGCATCTCTATATAAAGCTTTAATCTTTGTGACCTGATAGACCTCTCTTACTTGCAATTTCTGCAAAAAACAACAATGGGTTTTTCAGGATCAGTCCTATGGTTTTCTTATCTTCTTGTTTTTATGCTTTTATTGCTCAAAACCGAAGGAGGTAGCATTCCTATCACTATTGTTGAAACTGCAAAAACTAGAGGAGCTGGTGAGACAACTTAATTAGTTTCTTAGTCTCTCTCTGTTTTTTTCTTTTCTTTCCCCATCTTGCAAAGCAATGTTTTATTTATTTTTTCTTATGTTTGTTAATTTTTCTCTGAAACGTTCTTCTTCTTTTGCAGTTTGCTTGGATGGAAGTCCACCAGCTTACCACTTTGACAAGGGATATGGCTCTGGGGCTAACAATTGGATTGTTCACATGGAGGTATTAATTAATTACTCAATTCATCTCCTCTCCTAATAAGCCCTGCTTAATTAATGGGTGTTTGAGCTAAACTAGCTGTTTAACCTTTAACTTTCTGACTTGTTTGAGTTCATTATAGATCTATAATGTATGAAGTTTGCTTCTTGTTTTGCAATGGGTGTATGGTTAGGGAGGAGGATGGTGTGATGATATTGAGACTTGCCTTGAAAGAAGGGACACATACAAAGGTTCATCTTCGAAAATGGAGAAAACTATGGGTTTCTCTGGCATACTAGGGAGCAAGCAAGCTGCTAATCCTGGTACAGATTCATCATTCATCTACTCAATCAAAAATTTATTTATTGCTATTATATATACTTATATTTATTTTTAGCTTAATTTTCATTTTGATTGAATATGCAGATTTTTACAACTGGAATAGGATTAAGATTAAGTACTGTGATGGGTCTTCCTTTACTGGTGATGTTGAAGCAGTTGATCCGGTAGGATAACTTAAATATTTTTGTGGTTTTTCCTAATTAGAAAGCTTGGAACTTTCTGTTTACTTGTGTTAATTCTTTTCTTGTTCAGAAAACTAAACTTTACTTCAGAGGAGAAAGAATTTGGCGGGCTGTTGTCGATGATTTATTGGCCAAAGGGATGAGAAATGCCCAAAATGTAAATTCTCTTTTCAAGAACAATTTTCCTTTCTTTTTCTTATTATTCTTCTTTTGCTTTTCTAATTTGCTGAGAAGCTTTTGGGACTTGTAATTTCAGGCTATTCTTTCTGGCTGCTCAGCTGGTGGATTGGCTGCTATTTTGCATTGTGACAAATTTAGATCTCTCCTGCCTGCAAGTGCCAAAGTAAAATGTGTCTCTGATGCTGGTTATTTTATTCATGGGTATGTAAAGCTCACGATTAGGTCTGCCTGTGTTTATTAATTGAGCATTTATATGTTTATTCATGTTATTTAGTGTTCTTTTGCAGGAAGGATATTGCTGGAGGATATGAAATTGAGAACTTTTATGGTCGAGTAGTTAGATTACATGTACTTTCTTTTCTCTCTTTGATGATTCTTCTTATTGACTCTGATTTAAAAGCTTCATACTTGGAGAAGTTCTATACTTTTCTTATTCGGAAAGTTACATTTTGATTCCAACTACCAATATTTTGTTACAGGGGTCAGCAAAGAATCTTCCTACATCATGCACTTCTAGGATGAGGCCGGAGTTGGTACGTCTTCTATTTTTGAAACATTATCGTGTTGTATTGATTCTTCTTGTTTCTAAAATTACTTCAATGGTGCTATTCCAGTGCTTCTTCCCACAAAATGTAGCACAGACTATGCAAACACCACTTTTTGTCATAAATTCAGCTTACGATTCATGGCAGGTTAGCGAATTTTGAGCTTCTAGTGAAATTGTTGCTTATTGTGCAAATAAAGAAATTAGAACTAAATGCTTTTTCTCTCACAAATTTGTCGTATTGATTCAGATTAAGAATATTTTGGCACCTAGCGCTGTTGATAAAAAGGGAAGCTTCAAGAGCTGCAAAGTTGACTTAAAGAAATGCTCAGCAAGTCAACTACAAACCCTGCAAGGTAACTCTACTAGACCCTGGTTTGATCATTTTGGGTGGAAAATAATCTTAGGAGATAAGATGAGTCATTTTCTATGTAATAAACACAAACCGAACTGAAAAATTTAATACCATCGAGATGAAAATTGTGAGGTGTTTCTTATTTTCAGATTTCAGGCTGCAGTTCATAAATGCATTGAATAGTGGAGTTGCGAACAAACCAGCAAATGGAATGTTCATAAACTCTTGCCATGCACATTGCCAATCAGGGTCAGTGTCTACATGGTTCGACGCCAAGTCTCCGGTATTGAGTAATACGGTAATCAAAAGACTAGATGGTTTTTTATTCTTTGGTTTCCAGGAAGTAAAGAACCTTGTCATAATAATTTCTCCTGATTATGCAGAAAATTGGAAAGGCAGTTGGAGACTGGTTCTACGACCGTGCCTCCTTCAAAAAGATCGATTGCGCTTACCCTTGCAACCCAACTTGTGTAAAAATCGATTCTGATTCTTAGTTCTTAAGAGCAACCATAAAGAGAATGTGTTTTTTTTTAATTTATAATTTATCTTAGTCCTGAAAAGTAAATAAAAAGAAATGCAGGGACCTGAATTATATGATCTCTCATTATTTATGTAAATGTAATCAATGAAGTTTATTATATCAGAGGATGTTAGTTTGTGGTTTGTTTAGTAGTTGGATTGACTTTTCCTCATTTGGTCAATTATTTTGTAGTTTTGTCTACTTGTGAAATAAGGAAATAAATAGTTGCAGATTATGGATAATATAATTACAAAAATGACATAAGAGTGCCTCCATGGAGGTTTCAGAGATTAATAATTTATGTTTTGTAAATACTTTTAAAATATCTCTTAAATAATTCATTTTCCAATGCTTGGTTGCAATGTAGAAGATTAACTAAAAATTATTAAAAATTTTAATTTGAGACTATAAAAATATTTTAAATGATAGAATTTCACATTTTAAAAATTTTATGGGGAAAAAGCATAAAAATAATTTTTTCTTTGGTTGTTGCCTCGCGGTGGTGGTGACGAGTAGCATTGATGGTGGTAGCCGGTGATGACAAGTTCCCAGTGGCGATGTCTGCCAATAATTAGTGAATTTGTAAATATATATATATATCATACTAAATGTCAATATTCAAAAAATATTTTCTTTTTGAAAGATAAAAGAAATTATTTTCCTTTAATTTTCATTGATCGGAAAAATGTTTCATGTTGATTAATTTTTTTTAGCACTCTAAATATTGAATAGTCTGGATAAATATTTTTCGGACAAATTATTTCTTGAAAACGAATAGAGTCTTAATGATTTACTTTATATCTTATCAATATTTATATCTATCTGTGTAAATATATAAAAATCGAAGCATGTTTCAATATATTGCATAAATTATAATTTTTTATGTTAAATAATTAATTGTGTACAATTAATTATTAATTAAATATCATTTAATTTTTTGGATTAAATAATTAATTATAATTAATCAAATTACACGGAAGTATGGACAAATTATAGAATTATTTATTTATTTTTCTTTTGTTATTATTTGTTTTTCAAATTTTGCTCTCAAAGGTATTGTTATTAATTAGAAAAGTTATTTGTTAGCAATTAATTTGATACTTAATACTCGAGGAATTCCCCATTTTATGCTCAACCAACTCTTAGGTTAAAATTAAATTTACGTGAGACGCAATATTTTACTGATTAAGGTTAAAAAAAAGACAATTGTTATCAAAATTTAAGTGAAATGTAATGTTTTTAAGATGTTAAAATCATACCGAGACAACATTTATACACTCAATTAATAATATTTTTTATTTAGACATCAAAATAAAAAAATTAAAAAAATTCAGACACTAAAATTATAATTACCCCTTAATTTAATATTCAAATCCTTGTTTTTCTTACTCATTGTTGCAATTTTCCCAATTTCGACATTTCAATTTTTAAAAGAGATACCGTTAGAAAGCTTGTAGGATGCAGATCACGTAACTCATGATCAAATTCTGCAGTCAAAACCGCTAACTTATTAAACCGGAACGTTGGTTACTGAATGAAGTCGACAGGCTAGTTCAAATTTGGTAAACCTGAGCTTGGTTGGCAACTAACTTCTAAGCCGCCCAAACTCAAAATAGACGTTTGGCAGTAACTCCGATAGAAATGGGAAAATTTGTTTTATCTAATGTTAAGCTGCTGACGGAACCAGAGAGCTTCGCTGAATTGTCTCCCCGAGGAGACATTTGACAATGTAATGGGAAAGTCTAACAAAATGGGCTTTCCTAACGGATTGTCTGAAAAGGAAACTAAAACTTTGAGCGGATCTACAGCTTTTATTTTTATCATCTGCTTCTGTCTGCTCTCCTCACCCCCGCATTATCATGTACATAGAGTGGCCTCTCATTTCTTTTCTTTTAAGCAATTCTTTTCTTCTGGGTTGTTAATTCTAAATTGTAATTTTGATCTATTTTTTCTGCTAGAAGAAATATGGTTTATTCAAGATTATGCCAATGGTGTTATCTTCTAGTTCTTATGCTAATTTTGTTCAAAACAGAAGGAGGTAACATTCCAATTATTCTTATTGAAAATGCAAAAGCTAAAGGAGCTGGTGAGAATCTACTTATATAGAGTTTCAATATTATGACTTTTTTTAAAAAAAATTATTTTCTGCAAATGAAACTTCCATTGTGTTTCTGCAGTTTGTTTGGATGGAAGTGCACCCGCTTATCACTTTGAAAAGGGAGAAGGTACTGGCATTAATAATTGGATTGTTCACATGGAGGTATTCTTTCATGTCTAAAATACCTTATTAATTTCATTTCTTTATTTCATATATAGTTAATTACTTCTATATTCTTTTTCTTTTGACTTATTTGATTCTGACTGTGATCGAACTCGCGACCTCTCAGTCTTGGGAGACTCTATATGTAATGCTCATTGGTTCCACAATCTTTAATATAATATTTTTTTTTTTATTTGTTTTAAGTTCAATGGATCCATAAACCTATATATAAACTAAAATTTTCTCAATTTGTTACATTAATGTAAATATACTTAGGGAGGAGGGTGGTGTGATGATATTGAGAGCTGCCTTGCTAGAAGGAACACACACAAGGGTTCATCTTCGAAAATGAATAAGACTATGGGTTTTTCTGGCATGCTAGGAAACAAGCAAGTTTCTAATCCTGGTATAGATTGATCCAATTAAAATATGTTTATTGCTATTATAAACATGTTGAACTTAATTTGATTTTTTGAAATAATAGATTGGTTGTTGATTTTTTTTTTTGGATATATAGATTTTTACAACTGGAATAGGATCAAGATTAAGTACTGTGATGGGTCCTCGTTTACTGGTGATGTTGAAGAAGTTGATCCAGTATGATAATTGAATTTGTCCTCGGATTTTCAGAGAATTTTCCTAATTTCAAAGCTTGAAACAATTTTGTACTTATGGGTAGTGATCTTTCTGGATCAGAAAACTAACCTTTACTTCAGAGGAGAAAGGGTGTGGCTGGCTGTTATTGATGAATTATTGGCTAAAGGGATGAATAATGCTCAAAATGTATGATTTACTTTCAAGGAAAAGTTTTCTTTCTTACTTCTTTTTTTCTTTTTTTATTTTATTTTATTTTTTGGTTATTTGTTCAGAACTTGTTTGAACATATAATGACAGGCTATTCTTTCTGGCTGTTCTGCTGGTGGATTGGCTGCTGTTTTGCATTGCGACAAATTCAAATCTCTCCTACCTGCAACTGCTACAGTAAAATGTGTCTCTGATGCTGGTTATTTCATTCATGGGTATGTAAGCTCAGTCTAAATATATAGGGCATAAGGCCTCATGTAAATGGACTTTCTATGGTTATGTATCTTCTCTATTATAATACAACATTATGGTGCTCTTGTGCAGAAAGGACATTACAGGAGGGTATGAAATCGAAAACTTCTTCGGTAGAGTAGTTGCAACACATGTATTTTTTTTATCTTTTAAGACTCTTCTTACTTCATTATAAGCTTTATGTTTTTTCTAATTAGTCCTTTTAAAATTCTCTTCCCTGTCTCTACCTTATGCTCTAGCTCATTTGCAAACCAATTTAACGATGTTTTATGCTCTTTCTTTTGGAGAATGTTTCATTTGATTCAATTGCAATTATATATTGATTCGAATTATCACTTTGAATAGGGATCGGCAAAGAGTCTACCTGCTTCATGCACTTCAAAGATGAAACCAGAGTTGGTATGTGCTGCCATTTCTGTTATTGATGCTAGTACTCTCCTTTGTTCTCACCAAATATTTTGTTTCATGATGTTGTAGTGTTTCTTCCCGGAAAACGTGGCTCAGACTATGCAAACTCCACTTTTTGTCGTAAACTCGGCTTACGATTTCTGGCAGGTTAGAAATTTTGGAAGGAATGATTGTCACTAGTATTTGCTTGTTGTACAACTATCTTTCTCCAGCTATACTATGGGGGAAAAACATAAAGAAAGGGAAAAGTTTGCAATATAATCAGTAAATTTCAAATTTCAATTTGATCATAGCAGAATACATTTCGTATTTCCTGGTATAAAACCATATTTTATACTAACATGTTCATGTGCTTTGTTCTTCAAAACGTGGGATGTTCGTCCATTGACAAGTCTCTTCTTGCTCTTTTCTGATACTTGAATTAATTATATTCTTCAGTTAAAGAATGTTTTGGCACCTAGTGCTGCTGATCGTAATGGAACCTTTAATAGCTGCAAACTTGACTTAACCAAGTGCACACCTGCTCAACTCGAATCTGTGCAAGGTGACTACATGCTAAGAAATTTTGTTTCAAGCCCCATTTTTCCAAATTCTTTCAGAACAACTGAAATTTACATATTATATTTGTAGATTTCAGGACGCAATTCATAAACGCATTGAATATAGGACTTGGAAACAAAACCGTAAATGGATATTTCATAGATTCTTGCTATGCACACTGCCAAACAGGATCACCACTTGTATGGTTGGCTGACAACTCTCCAGTACTGAATGATACGGTAACTAAAACACCGCTAACCATTCACTTCCGTTCTTTGCTGTGTTATTTGCGCTTCCATATGCTAATTTGTTTATGGTCTGAGTACATATTCTGCAGAGAATTGCAAAGGCAGTTGGGGACTGGTATTTTGAACGAGCTACCTTCCAAGAGATCGATTGTCCTTATCCTTGCAACCCTACCTGTGTCAAGCTTGATTCTGATTCATAACAGGATTATGCGAAATCAAAAATACCCATATAAAGAGTCAATTGATAGGTAAAATGGGGTTTGATTTATCTGTTCTTACAATTCCATTTGCTGGTATTTTCTTACATTTTTCAACATTGTAAAGTGTAAACCTAACAGTTGGTAGAAAGTCACAAATCTTGTTTCCCAGTTAAAGCATAAAGCGGTGCGTTTCTATTTGAAGGAAGGAAATTCCTTGCCTAGGCCTAGGCCTAGCCCAATGGGAAAATACATTACTTGGTGTCCGTGGAACAAATTGGTCTTTCCGTAAAAAAGTATACTTTTTGTTGCTAAGTGCATGCAAAGGCGATTAAGAGGCTTTTGATTCAACTTATTCGAATAGCTCATAATTATTTGGCATCCAACCGACACTTTATAAGTGTTTGATAAATTTTTTAATCAGCCTATAACTGATAGAAGAATTTCCATTAGCTATGTTTTACAATTTTTTCATATCAACTAATATTTGATTTCTATTTATATTATTTTGGAATTGCTAATGAATTTTTTTTCCTTAAATATCATTTTAAAATTTTAATTATATAATATATTAAAATAAAAAATAAAATATTTATCTTGACTTAAAAATAAATAAATATACACAATAAAACATAATTTAGTAGTAAATATATATACGATCTAATAATACATTCAATTTCGAATCACCTTCTCTCCATTATATGTTGAAGGATTTAATAGATCAACAGAAAAATTGATTGTGTTATTAAACTTTGTTTTTATAAAATTCATATATCAATTTATGCATTTCAAACTCCAAAACTTATGGTCTAATAATTTTCAATCCGCAATAAACTTAGAAGATTTTAACTACAATTGCAATTTTTTTATATTATTTTTTACTATATAATTAATTAATTAAAATTATAGTTCTGATATTATTAAATGCAATCCTACTTAACCTTAATTTGATATATACCTAAACATATTCTTAATTAATGAAAGTAATTAACGCTTTTTTTTTTTTTTTGCCTTCGATTAATTGGTAAATTTAGACTTCTTTTGTGATTGATTGACTTAAAAAATATATATATATATAGAAAGTAGAATTCAAATTTTTGTATGTGCCAAGAAAAAAATCTGCAACATTTGGACAGAAGAAGGAAACAACAAAATTAGAAGGGAAGAAAAGGAAATAAAAATTACTGATAAGTAAAGCAGGGTAAGTACAAAATTTACTGCTATTATTTACACATGATTTGTAAACTAAAATTACGCAGTCTGCGAAATCATATGAATAGAATAGCACTAACCTTCAATTCTTGTAAACAGAGTGGGAAAAAAAATTCAATCATGTATGAATCTAACTAAAGAAAAAGAGGCTTTTCATACTCCAACTTTTTATTCTCTGGTTTTCATGTCCAGATCAATCCCATTTGTAGTGCTAGTAACCAACATAAGACCTTCCTTACTAAACTCAAATTTTCTGTTCTTGCTGCACTTCCTTTTCGCACTCCCTTCTGCCAAACCAAAAGCATCAACCATCTCAAATTCCTTTGCTTTTTTTTTCTTAATATGAGAAAAATGAGTTCATTTATGTTTTTTTCTTTTTCATTATATTTCTTTAAATTAAAGTAAGCTGCCATCTGCATTATCCAAAGCCAGTTTTGGATAATTTGCAGAGAGAGAGAGTCAACAGCAACTTTCTTCAGCAAAAGAAGAAAACGGAGAAATGAATTGCAGATGGATTCTGCTACAGCAGCATAAAGAATAGACTTTATTTATGGGTAATAATTGAATACATAAACAATGATGCAGACACCCAGCACACTAGTTTGGTACAGTCGTGGCATTTGCTTATTTAGTATCCTTAACCAATTGTGATTTTCTTTTTTTTTTTCTTACTAAAGCTAATTCCTGCTATAATTTTGAATAATAAAAACGAAATTAGATGAATTTTGAGGCAGTAAATCTATACTTCCGGGTGATCTTGCGGGGTCAAACCGGTGATGGGACAGGTCGGATTGCAAGGGTATGCACAATCTATCTTCTGGAACGAAATCCTGTCATAAAACCAATCTCCAACTGCCTTTGCAATTTTCTGCATGAAATATGTTTTGAAATGAAAAACAGATGATTTTTCCAAAGCTTAAGAATAATAATAAATGAGAAAGAAAGACGCAAGGAGTAAGATGCAGAACACAAATAATTAATCACAATGAAGGAGAAAATTAGAAGTTTCTTACACTTCTGCCAAGAACTGGAGAGTCAGCCATGAACCACGTCTCCTGTGTTTCAGTTTGACAATGGATGTAGCAAGAGTCTATATACAATCCTCGGGAAGAAGAGCTGGTTGATCTAAACAATGTATTCAAGAACTGCAACCTAAAATCTGAAAATAGACCAAAGATAAATTCAAAGACAAATTTTTTAACTGCTAGTAGTAAATGCCAGGAGTAAACTTTTCTTCGTCAAACCTTAAAGGTTTTAAAGGAATGGCATGAAGGACATATAAGATGCAAATAAAATATGGTAAACATTTTCATGTTTGGTTAACTTTGGAAGCATATCTCTAAAAGGCCATTAAAGAGGAGCAAAAGGAACTAAGGAAATGGGAAATAGGCTTAACAGAAAGCACTGAAGGAAAGCATAAAGCAAGGGAGTTGCACAAAGTGCTGAGATAGGTCATGGCTGCCTTTCTAGCTTAGTTGATGGACAATTGTAAAAACAATTACAAGTTCTTCTTTCATATAATTTTTTTTATGAAAATATTAACTCTAGTCTTGCAATACCTTCAAATATTTTATATAATTTGCTAAAAACCAAAAAGAGAATTTGAACTTGGAGAATTGCCTACCTTGCATGGTTCTGAGTTGAAGAAAGGAACAATTGCTTATGTCAAGTTTGCAGCCTTTCCAAGCACCATGAGGATCAGCAACCCCAGGTGCCAGAATATTCTTTATCTAAAGGAGAAGTACATCACATATATAATTCCCATTGATGAAGGAAATAATGCAAAAAAAAAAAAGAAATTATAATTAATGCCCCCATTTACATTGTGAGATAAATGGATTTCATTCATGCAACTCTGATCAATTAGAATGGCTCTGTATTGTGATTGGGATTAAACAGCAGAAATTTTGCCTTAAATAAAGACTAATTGTAAATTTTCAGAGAAAACAATACCTAATTGAAATAATTATTCAATAACAACATAAGCCATTTTATGAAAAAATGATAAGTACCAAATAATGTCTTGACAGAGAATTAGTAATGTGCTAACCTGCCATGAATCATATGCTGCATTTAGAATAAAAAGAGGGGTCTGTATTTGCTGCACCACATATTGTGGGAAGAAACACTGTATATCGTTGAGAAGTATCACTCTATCAGTGCTACAATAGAGGAAACATTGACAAGTGAAAGTGACAAACAATTTTTAAGAAAAGAACATTTACCAATGCAGGTTTCAATCTTGAAGTACAGGAAAGAGGCAAATTTTTAGCTGATCCCTGTGGAAAAAGATTAGAAAAGTCTGAATCAAGAGCATCTCCATTCTAACAGAATTTACCCTGGCTTTGAACTCTCTCGGTTGCTACCACGTTGTTTTGAAACAAAGTAAATAGAGAGGACATACATGCAGTGAAACCACTTCATTGAAGTAGTTTTGTATGTGTGGTGCTCCAGAAACATCCCTCCTGTTATAAAAATACTAGACATTAGATTTAGAAAAGATTTACAATGACAAGCATAGTTTTGGATATAGCATCAGGGTATAAGGTCCCATCAATGAGCTTACATATTGATAAAATAACCAGCATCTGAAAGGCATTTTACATTAGTACCCATAGGTAAGAGAGCTCGGAAGCCATCACAGTGCAAAATGGAAGCCAGTCCACCAGCTGAGCAACCGGAAAGAAGAGCCTGTGGTGACATATTAAAACAAGTTAATAGAAAAGGGTATTAGAAAGAGATACAAGTGGACAAACCTTCAAATGAATCTTACATTTTCAGCATTTTTCATTCCTTTAGCTAGAAGATCCTCAATGACAGCTAGCCAAATCCTTGCTCCTCTGAAGTGAAGGTTAGTAGCCTGGTCAAATTACTATCTGATTAAAGAAAAAAATTCTGCCATTTTTAAGCTGGTTTCTTCTAAATTTTATGAACTTACAGGATTAACTTTTTGCACATCACCAGTAAAGGATGAGCCATCACAGTATCTGATCTTAACTCTATTCCAGTTGTAGAAATCTAAGTTCAGATAAAAGTCCAATCAATATATATTAAAAAAAAGCAGCAAAGTTTAAGCGAAAGATGTAACAGTCAAAATTCAAGAACAAGGTCTAATAATGAAATATGCAGTGATACCTGGATTAAATTGTCTTCTGTTGTTAAAAATCCCAGAGAAAGCAATTTGAGTTGCCATTTGCTGAGATGAACCTAAACGAGTATTCTTGCGGGAAAGGCAGGTTGTCACATTGTTGCACCATCCTCCTCCCTTAAAACCAAGACAGAAAAGGCACCATAATAAGATTGGATACAGAATCAGACGGTCTCTGACATATATGATCCAATAAAGCTTTCTAGAAATAAAAAAAAAATTATCTTCATCTTTCTAATATGTCATTTTGTCATGAAATCAAATGCTTCTATCATCATCTATAACCAAACGATTGGATCCTCTAATATCTATTAAGTAGGATCCAAGAAACTTCTTTTCAGGAAAAATAAAATAAGATAGATTTTCTCTTCACCTTCAATAAATCAATCACAACATTATGTTTTTGTCTCTTTTGCTTGCTCAAAGAATCTAGTATTAAAATAATCCTCATTAAAAGAATACACACCTCAAAGTGAACCAACCAATTATTAATGCCTGTACCAAACCCCTTATCTAAATGGTAAGCTGGAGGGCTTCCATCCAAACAAACTGCAAAAATTTCAAATTTAAAAATTCACAATTTTAAATGGAAAAAAAAAGTAGATTAATATTATTTAATTTAATCAGATTATAGTACACTTACCAGCTCCTTTAGCCACCGCATTCCTAACATAAGTGATTCCCACATAAAGACCTTCTATCTTGGAAACAAACAACAACAAACAAGCTAATAGATTCAACCATTTGCTCAATTTTGGATCTAACATCCTGCACAGAACAAAAAAAAAGTGATTCTTTGAATAGGAAATACAACAGCTTACATTAAGAAAAGCAAAAAACTAAATAAAAAAAAAAAAAAAACCAGAAAAGCAATAAGAAGCATTAAAACAAATAAACGAACAGCTACATAATTTTACACTGGAGGAAAATCAGTTATTGATGATTAGAGAATCAAACAGATTATTTGCTCTACAACAGATCTATACCTATGTATGTTATTACGAATACCAAATTATTAGATAGATATTCAAATGAGATTATTTTTAACTGAACAAACCCAAAAACATTGAACCCAATGTAGAAAAAGGAAAAGCACAATCCAGAACAAAAATAACAGTAGTTCTTTCAAATACTGTAATTATTAACAGCTTAAAAATAGACAAGCTATACTTCTTCCATTGGAGGAAAACAAAAGAACAAGCAAATAAACTATATAAAGAAAACATCAAAATTCTATAAGCATATCAACTACCATAACCACTATTATTATATTTATTTATAAAATTTCACAAGGGGAAAAAAAAGGACAATCCAAAACTTTAATGCCAGATAGCCATTTTCTTACACAGTATCATCCTTCCAATTTCCAGAAAGACATTTCAATGAACTTGCATGATAACCATAATAACAGAGAGATTAAAGAAAAGCCACAGCCCTTATTATGCTAAAATCACTTAGTATACCTGCGAGAGAAAAGAAATCTCAAGATGGAACAGTTTGCGAGAGAATGTGAGGCAGACGCAATTCAGTGCATTGGATTTTAAGTATAAAAGAAGAATCTCCAGCTGATTCTAGCAATGGTAGGTGGTGGAAACGACGGTGAGAGTTTACAGGCTAGAACTGTTTTCCTGGAGAAAGCGCTTTTCGGGAAAGTGCTTTTGAGGCCAGCGCAAAAACCCAATAGCCGACTCTTATTCGCCTAAAACGCCTAAAGCGTCAACTTAATAGGAAAAGGTCAGTTGTAATTTTATATGGACTATGTCTCGGGTTATGGGCCAACAACCCAACGCGAATATACAACCTTCGTTCCGAATCTTATCGAGTTACACGCTCTATAATGAGAATGTGTGGCAGTCTGGCAGAGATCAACAATTTTTTAATTTAAATGCTATTTTTTATTTTTCACTTTTCTTTTATAATATAAAAAGAGAATCAACAACTAACTGATAACATCTGGAGGATAAAATAAGCAACAACCGAAGACTTCCCCGTAAATATGAACAACCTCAATAAAATTGAACTGAAGGAGTAGACAGACTTTCGTTACCAAAGATCAGAAAGCCGCCGGAGGAGAGAGGAGAGGGTTCCGGTAACAACTGCACAACAAGCTTACTGTCACATTCAACAATTAAATGAAGAAGCTTAGCCTTTGAATCTATTCGGCAAAATTAATTGTTTTGATCGCTATTAACTGTTTTAGTGCCGTTAAACTGTTAGCTGTTCGAATAACGTTTCATGAAACGTTAAAAGTTGAATGTTACAGGAGCTAACTTTTTACAAAAAGCTAGTCTAATTTCTAAATGTTAGTTCAAACATTATGTTATCGAATAACTCTTTAAACGGCGTTCTGCGATTTAACTAGTCAAAACTCTAAAAGCTACTTAAGAAATTATAACTGAACACAGCCTTCATCTATTAGTAATAACTTTCTTCCCAATTGTAAATCTATCTATTTTGAAAAAATAAATTATTTAAAATTCAATTATTATTCTATTTAATTTTTGTTCCAGTTATTATTATTATTATAAATAAATAATACTTTTTGTCAAAAAGACAATAAATTTTAATTATATTATATTTTAAATATCATAGATTAATAAAATTAATATTTTAATAATAATCCCACACGCAGAGACATGGAAGATATACACGCCAATTATAAACAAAACACATTCCTTTATAAAATTATTAGCATTTCAACCCTTGATTTCTAAGTTATTTTCATCATAATTGTGGTGATTTTATCTAGCATTTTGTATTATTTGAATAGTTGTACAGAATAAAATGTAGATCTTCAAAAGGAAATTTAAAAATAATCAGATCAGACTTATAGAAAGACCATAAAATTGAACAGTAGTTATATGGAGTAATCGATCACCGATAGCATAAATATTAGATTCTGTTAACTCAGACAATTGAAATTTATTATTTTTTTTCAGAATTAGTAATTATTTTATTTCTTTTGATATTATTATTATTATTATGAACTGCGGGTAGAAATTAGACTTTTATTATTATTATTATTATTATTTATATATGTTCTTTTCATTTGAAATTAATTCTTACTGCAAATAGCATGTTTCTCAACTTGTTATTAATAAATAGTTGTTTTCTCCTATTTCATTTGAATTATACTCTAACAAAAAAAATGATTATGGAATATATAATATTTTTAAAAAATACATTTCGTATATTCATTTGACTTGTTAACTATAAGTTACAAATAGTTCTTAATCCTTCTCAAAAAAAGTAAATGTTTTATTAAAGTGGAACAGAGGGGTATTTTTATTTTTTCAATTTTGCATTTTCTATATAACCCATAGTGATTGCTTCTATTTCTTATTAATTTATTATAACTTAGATAAATTGAATAATTTTTTTAAAGGACGTGAAATGTCAAATTTAACAATTATTAGGAACGAGTAGAATAATTGGGTAGCTTCCATATATTAAGTGCAATTAAATGACAATCTTTAAGAATTTATTTGAATAACTAGCTATTTAAGAAATATATGAAATTGAATTTGAAGTGCAAACCCATAAAAATTTATATGATACTATAGGTTTATTCATATCTTCATACAAAATAAGAAAAATTAATTAATAATATAGTTTTTTTTATACCCAGCAAGTTTGATCCCTCTCGAACTGTACAGTGTAAAGATTTTTTACCCTCCCATTAAAGTGCGCTTTCTAAGCATCGAACTTATATTTTAGTCATTATGAAAATTAAAGTTGTTAATGACCTCAACCAACATCTTATTAGCAATTAATAATACGGATTTTTTTATAATAGACCCTTATGTTAATATCATAATGAAAAAATTATTAATAACAAGGCTTGTTATAGAAATTTGTTTGGATCGATCAAGTTTCTCCCTCTATAGCTCCTTTTGTAAGTTTGTATCATTTTCTTTCTAAACAAAATATCTTAGAGAATTAGAAAATTAATTACACTTTCAAAAAATGTGTCACATAATTTTGAGTAAATGAAAAGAAAAATAAGTCTATTTTTATAGAATAAGAGATTGTATTTTAAAACATTTTCAATCCAAACCTATCTTAAAAGAAAGTAATTCAATTGTAAGATATTAATAATAAATAAATAAATCAAGACTATTAATTATTAATTAGTTCTACTAACTAATGCTAATTTATTTATTATTTTACTATTTTTTTATCCTTAACTTTTCATGATATTAATATAAATTTTTTATTTAATAAATAATTATAAAAATTATTATGAAAAAAATAATTATTTATATATATAAATTTAAAAATCTTGCAAACATTTTAAAACATTTAAAAAAAAATAAAACGGAACAAATGAAGTATATATTTTTAATAGTATGAGATAAAATTCGAATCTAAATTTATTAATATATAATATATACACTTACCTGAGCTACAATGAATTTCACATTTGAATACATGCCAAATGATTAATGAATGATTAATGAATTAATTACTTAAAACAACGCGGCGAATGTCAATCCGCATGACATGATTGGTAAAAGGGCCCCACCATGAATGAAACGTGGCAAGCATCCGTTAGGTGAGATTCAATGGACGAAGTTAGTTCGCCAATCGCCAGCACGTGATTGACGGTGATTTGCTTTTTCATAAGTGGGACCCAAATAAGTTGGTGTTTTGGAATGCAGTGCACTATAACGATTCCATTTAGACTTCTGGCGAAATAAGAATTGAGGTTGTATTTCCATAAACGCAGAACAAAGCGCGTGAAATATACCCATAACCAGATACATTTGCGTTACGGAAGGAAACTCATCATTTAAATTAACTTTGTTTCTTTTTTGTTTTGTTTTATTATACTCTATAGATTGAATCAAATTTGACAATTTTTAATTTTCATAAAAAAATTAATAAAATTATAAAATCACTTCAAAATTATAGATAATTGATTAAATAACTATTTAATTTAATTAAAATAAAATTAAGTGCAAATGTATAAATAATATAAATTTAAAAAAAAATTAATGGTATTTTGATTTTTTTTAAAAGTATCGTCTAAATAAAAAGAAAAACAGTTATAATATAAGAATAGTTTTTAATATTTTATCAGATAAAATTTTTAAATAATAATATTTTTAATAGTTAAATATTTAATTATACATCAATGAATAATATTGTTAAAATTTTAGTTTTAAAATTTTTAAACAATCTTTAACAGTTTTTAATTAGTTAAAATAATAATTTTGTTGGTCAAAAATAGTAAAAAGACATTATTTTTTGCATTGGGTAAAAAATAAAAGTTAAAATATGAAGGCTATTAAAACGTTATTTTAATAGTTAAATTTGTCCTTTTTCAAATAGGATAATAAGAGAAATTTTTTATAATTTTGTCCTTTTAAAATTTACTAGTCTTTTTTATAACTTGCGTTACACGTTGACTGCACTCGTTATATATTTATACTCTTTTAATTCTTTTTATCTATATAATATTAAAGTATAAGGTTTTATTTAGATTAAAATAAATATAATTATTTAATTCATATTGAATTTTATCGTATAAGTTACTTGTAATATTATTTCTTATATACTTAATTTATTTTTTTTATAATAAAGTAGTTTCAAAATAAAATTCAACTCAATCCCTATAGATAATCTTTCAGTCCCTAATTTATAAATACAATTTCTTAAAACTATAATAAGTGCCCAAAAAGAAAATTAAATCATCACTTTATTTCTAACCTTCTGCTCTCAACCTCAAATTAATCTACATATAACTATAATAAAAAATAATAAAAAAATCATTTTTTTACTGCTGAAAAAGAAAAGATATGAGCAAATGATTTAATTTGATGATGGTAATTATTTTTGCGATAATGACAGTATTACTCACTCGGTGCATTAGAAAAAAGAATATATGCACGTACACACAATTTTTTGAAACACCGCAAAGTGACTTAAAATAGAAATGTTTTCTTTCAAGTCCAACAAATTTAAAATATGATAGAAAAATATTAAGAAAATTAAAAATATTTAATTATAAAGAGGTCATCTACTTATTGTAAGGGAGATATAAATCTCTTACTAAATTAAAGTGACAATAGTTATAAAATAATTCAATGACAAAAAATTTTTTTAATTATTTTTAAGAATAAAATTTTTTTCAAAACTCAATATATAATAAGAAACAAACTCTTTTTTTAACTGAAAATATTGTAATTTAATAAAATTTAATATTGATAGACAAAAAAGAAAAATATAGTTAAGTCAATAAATGAAAATTAAAAAGCAAATAATGCTATAATATAATTTTATTTCTCTATTTTTTTAAGTTACAAATTTAAAATAAATTAATTAATTAATTAATAAAAAAACGTCTTATTCTCGCCGTATAAACCCTTAAGAAAAAGTATACTTTTTATTTAAAAAATATTTTTTAAAAATTATATCCAATCAAATAATAAAAATATAAATTTTCTTTTTCTTAATTACAGGTATCTCAAGTTCATTGGGCTAAAACTAAATCCTAATTGCATTGGATCAGGCCAAGAAGGGTAAAGTGCTCTGAGTGAAGCGATTATTTGTTTCATCCATAAAAATTGAACTCTCAACCTCACTTAAAAGAGAAGAGTGTCAAACCATTTATCCAGACCCCTATTAATATAAAATGTAATTTTCGAGTTGACTATGACTAAGGTTATTTTAATATTTTTAAAATTTCACTAAGGTTAGTATCGGTAATCCCATTATTTCCTCTCATTCTCAGTTTTATATGTAATATATATATATATATATATATATATTTTAAATGATCACAAATCTAGAAATTACTAAAAGAAAGTAAATAAAAAGAAAATATCATTGACTGGTTTATACTTTAGTATTCAAGCCCATCGCAGGACGGAAGTTAGCATTGTCAAACCGGCTGTCCGGCCTGACTCACACGCACTCGATTTCAAAACAGACTTAGCTAAAAAAGCTCGTTAGAAAATGAGCTTCTAATATTCAGGTTCGATCCGGTTCGCACAGCCCTAAATATGTCCGTTTTGAGAATTCATTTCTTTTTATTGTTTTAAAGTGATCCTGTGGATCCGTCCAGCATGGCCTGTGTAGGCTTTGATAAAAAATGAGCTAAATAAAAAGAACCAGTTTTAAAAACCGGCGTCAATTTTTTATCCATATCCAAACAAATTATAAACCAGCCCAACCCGTTTTGACAGTACTAACCGAAGCTAATGGAAATATGTCAGCCAGCCCGACTATGTGATAGCAAATTAAAGTTAATCTAATTGCATTTGAGGGGTGTGTTAGAAGATGAATATCACATCGAAACAAATAAAAGATTTCTAATAAAATGAGTGGATTCAATTTTAGTTTGATTGAACCGAATCTGACCACACCTTTTGGGACTTGAATATGACAAAAATATATAAATTCTGATAATGTTGCATTAACTACTAAGCATATAGTTGATCAATCAATGGCCACATGTCAGTTGATATCTCAATCATTTTCAATTTCTTTATGGTCCCAAAACTGAATACTACGACGTATTGATGGCATCTGTTTCTATTTCTATGAAATGAAAAGACCTTTTCGTTTAGTTTGTTACTTCCAACACCTCTTGAGTTATTGCTAACTTTAACACTTTCTGTCCATTTGTATGGGAAAAGGTCACGTATTCCAACTTTGATACAATCTTCTTCTTTTTATAGCATTTAATATTTTTCATTTATTAACAAAACAAAATCTTTAAATAACAATTGGACGGTAGTTTGATTGGTCTACTCATTTATTTGAGGAGCGAGAGGTCTGAAATTTCAATCTTCACGATCACAGTTGTTTTCACCAATTTGATTTCTAAATTAAGAAAATATGAGGATTAGAGATGAGTTTTTCCGTATAACTCTATTGTTATAATTTTTTGCATTCTAATTCTGCAAAATTTACCAATAGAGAAATTAATTTCTAAATTTTGCACTTCTAAACTATACATTTTTATTCTTTTTCGTATGCACGTTTAATTATATGTGTATACTTCAAGCTTATATAATTAATAAACTAAAATTGAGATTAAAAAAAATATAAATCAAACCAAAATAATTGAAATGATCTATTGAAATCATGTTGACTAAAAAAAAATTCTCCTCTTCAAAATGACAATGACTACATTAATGCAATTTTACTTGAAATTGTAATTGCTTCAAAATTCAATTTAATGGCTTGATGTTCAAGAATCATGACCAAATGATAAGACTTGAGTTTGTATTGGTCACCAAAAGGTTGGCTAACCACCAATGATGAATTATGACCATAAATATAAACATCATAGTGAATTGAAAACGACTTATACTTTTTTTTTATGAGTCAATTATGTCACTGTCTTAGTTCTAAATTACTTGTCATATTTGAGAAAATTAATTGTTTCAAAATGCTTGTCGCATTTGTGATTTCAAGGAGTAATAAATATTTTTTTCTATGTTTACCCTTTGTATATGATTAACAATTACTATTTCAATTTAATGATTTTCTTAAAAAATTAATATTAAATGGAATATAATATAGTCAATTTATCTAATAATTTATTATAATTTAGACAAATTTAATGATTTTATTAAAAAATGTCATATTCTAAATATGATTAGTAATATGGAACAGAAATAAAAATAATAAAATTCAAGTCCTTCTCAAAAATTAATTGAACTAATTAATGTACTTATCTTCAATTTTGTCATTTATCCCTACATAATTAAGAAAATGTCCTTATAAAGGGTACCGTGATAGCTTCTTGGAGGGCAGCCAAATCTATTATTTGAGATATAACATGCATTTATTGAAGTACAAGTTTTGAGATATATTTATGTAAACATTACTATCATATTGATAAAGGTTTATTTAGTCTTTTCACTTTCTTTAAGAATGTAAAAAATAGAATGTTTTAGGGTTTAAATTCTTTCAACTATAAGAATTTTGAATAAAACGTGCCTACTCCTAGTATATCAATGGTTCCATGGATCATGGCTGAATGCATAAAGTCACCCCATAACTTTTGACTTTAACTTTATACTACCATCAATTTTTACTTACCGTTAAATACTTCAACTTATAAAATTATACTTATTAAATACTTCATCTTGTAGAATTATTTTATTGAACACTTCGACATACAAAATTATATTAATTAAACGCTTATAACATAATTAAAAAATGTGAAAATTATTGCTCCATAAATTATGCTTACTACACATCAAATCAATATTTTGTATATAAAAATAAAAAATCCTAAAAACTATTGTTATTATAAAAGAAATGTGTGGAATGTTAACAAAATTTACAAGTTTAAGTGCATAGCATGTTATTCACAAAATGTAAGGCGCTATAGAGTTAAGATTATAAAATTGAGGGGTGAATTTATATATTTGACCATAGTTCCATGCACCAAGCCAATCCATATATACTTTTCTTTTTAAATTTATTACTATTTTATCCTTTTTATACCATTTTCACTTTAAAAATTAGTTTAGTGTACAGACGTAGCCAAAACGTTAGGTATAGTTAAGCATTCAAAGAGTTTTTATTATTTTAATAAATTAAGAAAATGACTATTCTATAATATATTTTGTCATATAATACATCATACAAGTCATTTTCACATATAAATTACCAAAAACAAGTTGAATTTGGATTGGCTTCAGAAATGGTGATAAGAATCTCAGCTATATATTATCATATCTATGGAGTTTATCAGCCATGCTTTAATTCCTTATGGGCCATAAAATTTAGATATATATGAAAGCTCTAATCCAATTAGCTGCACAACAAGAGATAATGATCAACTCTTTATTTTAGTTTCTTTGCTATTATAAATTAAAATAAATGTAAAAACACTGATTTCTGAAGAAATTTAGTAAAATAATTAATTTATTATAATTTTAAAATTTAATAAAAATGATAAATTTAATTATTTGAATTATATATTTTTTAAAATTTATTAAATACAAATTTTATATATTGAGTAAAAAATATTTAGATAGGTATTTTATTTCTAACAAACAATGTCCATCTGGCAAAATTAATGTTCTAAAGAACTCCACCAGGATGGGTGGCTAAGCTGCTTTAGGGACAATACATTATTTATTGTTTCTTTCTTCAGCATTCAGATGAATATGATATCTTAGTTCTAAAATAGGGTTATAAATAAATAATTCAAGTAGAATCTCTTTTTAGACAGTTCTTAAATTATCAATTCTGATTCATTTTTTATTTAAAATTTCAATTTTAAAGAACTTTTTAATCTTATAATAATAATTGTTATAGTGATAGTACTTGCAATAGTATCGATACTCACCTTCCAACAATTTGCCTTCGATCCTTTAATTACTGAGTCTAATTCAAAAAATGCAGTTTATTGGGTGATTTAGAAGTAAAAACATCCTTGGTGTTGGTAAGAACATTTTAATCAATTCAATATGATAGTATCTTCCTTAGAGCAGGTAGAATTTTACCATATAAATAGAGATAAGAAAGAAATTGAGACGACCGTATCATTTTTAGTTTAAATATATTCTGAATTTAGCTGAGTTTTAAAAATCTCTGATTATAATCTTTGCTTGTTAACTTTTTTTTGTCATTTTTCATCTCAATAAATGATTTTAGATAGTTGGTATAACTATAGATATTGCACCTGCAGTTTTGGCTTAAGTTATTCAAATTAAGTTGGATGTATGTGAGGGGACTATTAGCCCCGGTTAATATTTGGATAAATAATTTTTTTTTACATTATAAGTTAATAAAATTTAAAATTTTTGCTGATAAAAAAATGTAGTATTGAAAAGAATTAAAGGAAATTAATGAAAATTTTTAAAATTTGTTTTGAAAAATTATAAAAAAATAAATTAGGGATTGCTTTGATATATATATATATATATACACTAGTTCTTTAATGACATGCATCGCACGTTGACTTTATTCGTTATAATTGTTTAATTTTGTTATTTATATAATATTGAAGTATAAATTTTTATTTTAATTAAAATAAATAGAGTGATTAATTAATGTTGTACTTTATATATATTGTGAAATTTTTCAACATGAAAAGAAAATGATGTTTATGTTTCTCCCTTTAATAAAAAAATATAATTTTATTGTTAACTAATTATATAAAATCAATTGAAACTTGCATTTACCATACTATAAAATATTCTATAATTTAGCAATATTATAACATTAATTTAATAAATTAAGACTTTCCATAACAACAATATAAGATATGACTTTGGTTTTCACATCAATTATTTTCATCAAACGAAATTAAATTGAAATTTTATCAATAGCATGTAATATTTTGGATAATTTTTTTGCATAGAATACAAAAATAAATTTCTTAAAATTTTCAACTCCATATAAAAATTGGTTCATTCGAATAGCGATAACGCAAAAAATAGCTTTCTTTTGAAAGAAGGTGTGACTGAGGCTAAAGATTTCGAAAAGTTTTCTATTAAGCTTATGCTAAAAAAATTATAAATAATAATGTCGGCAATGGAATGTACTCTATCAAGATTAAAGAAGATATAAACAAAATTAAATTCAAAAAACTACAAATTCATATATAAAAATATTTAAAAATATTTAAATTATATACATCTAATTATCTTTATATCTATTTAAAAAAATGTATTTAATTAAATTATAGAAAAATAAAAAAATTCTATAAATTTCAAAAATAGAAGAATAAAAATAGAGCTTTTAAATTTTCTCTTTATTTCATTTTTAGTATAGAAAAGTTGAAAATAAAAATGATAACAAATTCAAACATTAATAGCATATTTTTTCAAAAAAATTTCATTAGACTAAAAAATAAAAATTTTCTTTTTTTATATAAATCAAACACTACAATTTCATACTTCCATTGCTTTTTTTAAATTTTAAAAAATTTTAAAATATAATAATATGTAAATTATTCAAATAAATATACACCATTTGCTCTAAAAAAATCAAAGAAAAATAATTTATTTAAGAATATTTTATTTTAATTTCATTGTAATTAAATAATATAGTCTAATAAAGTGTTAATCATGTTTTAAAAAAACAATAAATTAGCAGAATTTAAGTTCCATTTAAATAGTTGAATTCAAGTTTTCAATTTACCTCTTAAAAAATAATATAACATGAGAATGTATAATTAAAAACATAAAAAACTATTAATTATAAAAATTATTGGACAATAATATTACAAGATCAAATAGAGAATATATATATATATATATATATATATATATATATATATTTATATACATTTTCTCGAATTAAAATGCATAAAAAAATCAAACTAAATGGATATTCAAAAGTATAAATGAAATCTGCATTTTTTGATTAAACGACGTTAAAATAGAATTAAAATAGATATTTAAAAAGATAAATAGACTTATTTTCTCCAATTAAAATGCATAAAAAATTAATTAAAATGATATACTAGGAATTCCAAATTAAACTAAGGATCTTCACACATGTAATTAGATTATAGATTATAAATCTATTTTATTATCTATTAAGTTAAAGAGAGAAAAATAATATATATAATAAACACATGAAGTATGTAATATATATTTAGCTCTAAGATTTAATTTAAATCCTAAATTGAATAAAATTAAAAACATATATAATAAGTGAAATAACCTATTAATTTATTTTTAAAAGAATTTTTATTTAAAATTTAATTGTAAATTTTCACCAATGAGAATTGACGAAAAAAAATATTTTATGCCGCGAACCGAATCGAAAACTGAATTTAAATAGTCTAACTCAGTCGAAAAAATCCTTAAATCAAATGGAATTAGACGAAATCATTGGGTTAGACCAAATCGGTTCAAATTAAACCGAAACCATTTAATTAAAATAAATAAATAATAAAATAATAAATAATAAAAAATAAAATTAATTAATAAATTAATTAAAAAAAAAA
>CANUEX010048676.1:0-13676 GCA_948099535.1 Jatropha multifida
TCAAATGCAATAATCAAACTGGTCATGTCATCAATCTCGACCTTCGAAATCCTTATACATTCATCAATGGAGGAGTTGGTGACCAAGAAACTTATGAGAGGTCTTGTTTGGGTGGTAAGATTAGTCCTTTACTTGAGTTGCCATAGTCCTTTACTTGAGTTGCAATATTTAAGCTATTTAGATATAAGCTTTAATAATTTTGAAGGTGCTCAAATTCCTGAATTCTCGGGTGAACTAAAAAATTTGAGATATCTTAACCTCTCTTTCTCATCATTTTCTGGATTTATTCCATCTCAACTTGGAAACCTGTCTCGATTGCACTATCTTGACCTTTATGCAGAATCACATAGCAATCCAGGCGAGTGGGAGCTACGCGCTGATAACCTGCATTGGCTTTCAGGTCTATCTTCTTTAAAGTACCTGAACATGGGCTATTTTAAACTCCAAGATGTAGGGCATGATTGGCTTCAAGCTATTAATATGCTTCCGTCTCTGTTAGAGTTAAACTTGCAATACTGTGAACTTGATAGCATTCCACTTTCACTTCCTTCCATTAACTTCACTTCTCTTTCTGTTCTTGATTTATCAGACAACTCTTTCAATTCTGCAATTCCTCAATGGTTATCCAATCTTACTAGCATTACAAGACTTTATCTTGTATGGAACTTTTTCAACGGTCCAATTCCTAGTGAATTTGCTAGACTAAAATCTTTGGAAGTCCTTGATTTATCCAATAATTTGAATCTTGGAGGTCAAATTCCTAGTCTTTTAGGAAACCTCACTAATTTAAAGATCTTGGATCTTTCTGTTGATAATTTAACTGGTCAAATTGATGAGTTTTTGTTTGGTTTCAAGGAAAATCTGAATAGCAGCTTAGTGTCATTGAATTTAAACTCCAATTCACTAACAGGAGAATTACCTGAATCATTGGGAGTTCTTAAGAATTTGCAAAAACTTCAACTTTGTGAAAACTCATTTTGGGGTTCACTTCCAAAATCCATAGGAAAGTTATCATTTCTAAAGAAATTATACCTCTTCAGTAACCAAATGAATGGGACAATTCCAGAGAGTTTTGGCCAACTCTCAAATCTAGTGAATTTAGACTTTGAAGATAATTCCTGGGAAGGAGTTCTAGATGGAACCCATTTGATGAATCTCACAAGTCTAGAGAATATCCATATGACAACAGATTCAACAAGGTTATTAGTGTTCAATGTGTCATATGATTGGATTCCTCCTTTTACGCTTAAATATATCAAACTTGTGAATTGTAAAGTTGGCCCTTTCTTTCCCAAGTGGCTTCAAGTTCAAACTCAACTCGTTCAAGTAAGACTCAACAATGTAGGAATTTCTGATACCATACCTGAAGAATGGTTTTCCAAGTTATCTTCACAACTAGTGTTCTTAGATTTATCTAATAACCACATTGAAGGGAAACTTACTCAAAAGTTGGAGTCTCCAAATTTACAAGTCATTGATTTGAGTTATAATGCATTAGAGGGCCTAATTCCACTTTGGACAACAAATGCAACAGAGCTATACCTTCAGAACAACTCATTTTCTGGGCCTATACCTGAAAATATTGCTGTCCTAATGCCAAGACTGTAAAATTTGCATCTCTCTAACAACCATCTAAACGGTACTATACCATAATCCATATGTAAATTGGAAGAGTTAAGAGTTTTTGCTGTCAGGAACAATGGATTTTGCGGAGAATTGATTGATTGTAGGAGTAATTTGCAATCCTTATTTATTGTGGAAGCATCAAATAACTATCTATCAGGAAGCATACCTAAATCATTCGGTTCTGCAAAATCACTTACAATGTTGTCATTAAGCAATAACGATCTAGACGGTGAAATTCCATTTACATTGCAAAATTGTTCATTGCTGTCAAGCATCAATCTTGGAGGAAATAGACTATCAGGAAATATTCCTTCATGGATAGGACTAAATTTATCAAACATTTTTGTCCTTCGCCTTCGGTCGAACTTGCTAGATGGTCAAATTCCAGAAGAAATTTGCAATCTTCCATATCTTCATTTTTTAGATATTTCCAATAACAAGTTATCAGGTATCATTCCAAGCTGTTTGAGCAATCTGACTGCTTTAGTCTATGGAAATAGCACTCACAATGAATATCAGAATGCCCTGTGACGTCTGGTGTACTTTAAGGAACAAATATCAGTTATAACAAAAGGAAGAGAATATGAATTTAGCAGTAACATTGCATTACTGAATGCTATTGACTTGTCAGAGAATAATTTGAGAGGTGAAATTCCTGAAGAAATAACAAGCCTCAAGGCACTGCAAGTTTTGAATTTATCAAGAAACCATATTGGTGGAAGCGTTCCAGAGAAGATAGGGAGTCTGAATTTGTTGGAAACATTTGATCTGTCACATAACAATCTTTCTGGGATTGTTCCTCCGAGCTTGTCCAAATTAACATTTATAAGTCATTTGGACTTGTCTTACAACAACTTGTCAGGAAAAATTCCTAGAGGAAACCAGCTTCAAACACCGAATGCTTCTTCTATTTATGAGGGTAATCCATTTCTATGTGGATTTCCTCTACAAGCTCAATGTCATGAAGATGAAATAGCAAAGACAGTACCCTTCAGTTATAAAGATGAAAATGATTCAATATTGGCAGGTTTGTATGTTACTATTGGACCTGGTTTTTTTGTAGGCTTTTGTGGTGTACTTTATGTAACTTTTAGGAGAAAATAACTTTTAGAGATTTGTATATATTGCAATTTCCTTTTGCCCTTTCTTTTTTTTTTTTTTTTAAGTTGATTCTTAGAACAGTATGGTTTTTAAAAATTTGAACTTGGAATTTGGATTTTGGATTTTGTCATTGCAGCAAGTAGATGTTAGCGTAGGTTTTGTTACCATTACATTTTTTTTTCTATGTTAAGGTGCTAAGAATACCATTAAATATGAAACAAGCCTTCCAATTAAAAGGGAATAGCTTAAAAGCTTATTATTTTAATCAGTAATTTTATTCTACGAAGGTATTATTTGAATTTGAGGAATTTTTTTTTAAAATGAATGATTTTTAATATGAATTAAGTTTAAATTTTGCAAATGTATTAGAATATTCCAAACTTTAAAATACTTTTAATTTTTTGAAAAATTGGACCGGACAGTCCAACCGGTTAACTCACGAACCATTAAGCAATCCTATTTGGTTCAACTTTAAAAACCAGATGAGTAAAAAATTAGGTTGGACTGGTAAAAATCGGTTATACCTAGAAACCGGACCAATCGGCAAGAATCGGGTTTTGAGTTAACCACTGTTAGCGTTGATTATGGATGTACCCATAGTTTTGCTCAGATTTGGAGTAGTGGCCATAGGAGTACGACAAGACTTAGATTCTTCCATATGCATTGCATTTAAAATTTCTGAAATGTATTTGCCTTGAGATAGCAGTAAACCTTCAGATGTTCGAGTGGCTTCTACTCTAAGAAAGTAATGTACATCACCAAGATCTCTAACTGGAAATGTGGCAGCTAATTTTTGAACAAACCACTCAATAAGAGAAGTTTTGGAACCTATGACAAGTATGTCATTAACATAAACAAGTACAAATAACTTATCGGAACCATTTGTATAAACAAATAATGAGTGATCAGCTTGAGTTTGAGTGAATTTGAGAGAAAACATGAAATTCTTGAGTCTCTCAAACCATGCTCGTGGTGCCTACTTCAACCCATAAAGTGAATTCTGTAACTTACAAACATAATCAGATTTTGCTTGATCAATGAAACCTCGAGGTTGCTCCATGTATAGATCTATATCTAGAAAACCATGAAGGAAGGCATTAGATATATCTAACTGGCACATATCCCATACTTTTGAAGTTGCTAGAGCTAAAATGAGTCGAATAGTAGTAAATTTGACTACAGGAGAAAAAGTCTCTGTGTAATCAATACCAGACTGTTGTGTGAATCCCTTTGCTACAAGTCTAGCTTTGTAGCGCTCTATCATACCATTTGAATGCCTTTTAATGCGATATATCCATTTGTTCTGTATTACATTGACATTAGGAGGTCGAGGTACAAGAATCCAGGTTTCATTATGATGCAAAGCTAAAATTTCCTCTTGCATAGCCTCTCTCCATTCCTGAAACTTATTAGCATGCATGAATGTTTTTGGTTCCTGAAATTGAGAAAGAATAGCAGCAGAGGCATATTTTGGGTTTGGTTTAAGATTGGGTGTTAAACACATTGAGTGAGTGTGTGTTGTGCGAGTTGATTGAGGTGAGGAAATATTTGGTTTGGCTAAATTTGAAGGAATATCAGCAAGTATTTGTAATCCTTGTGCTGATTCAGATATGGGTGAGGAAGGAAGTTCAGTTGGTGATTGAGAAGACATAGGAGTTAATAGTTCAGTGGAATTGAGTGATGAAAATTGAAGAGATGAAGAAAAAGAAGAATTACCTGATGAAGGCGAAAGTGAAGGCTGTGTAGTACAAGTGACCTGTAACCAATTTAGGTTAACATGTGGCTCCTGCAGCTAAGATTTCTGTTGTAATTGAGCATAGGCAAAATGATTAGTATGGAACCTAACATGTTTAGCTAGTTAAATGCGACCAGACCTGTAATCTAGACAACGATAAGTAGAATGAAGTGGACTTTGACCTAGATAAACACATTCAGCAGAACGATAACTGAACTTATGATTATTGTAGGGACGCAACAACGAAAAAACGGTGCAATCGAATGGTTAAAAGGATAAATAATTTGGATCTTTTGAAAATAATTTGAGGAAAGGAGAAGCTTTTTGGAAAACATCTGATGGTAAAGTATTAATGAGCATTGCACTTTGTTCAAGAGCAAAATTTCAGTATTTTAAAGGTACAGAAGCATGAGCTAACAAGGTTAATCCAGTATCAACAAGATGTCAAATTTTTCTTTCAGTTGTTCCATTCTGTTCATGAGTGTAAGGGCAAGCAATCCTGTGAATTATACCTTGATTCTTAAAATACTGATGTAAACGCTGATATTCACCACCCTAATCAGAATGAAAGGCAATAATAAACTTCCCAAATTGACGTTGTACAAGTTTTTCAAATTGAACAAATATCTCAAAAACTTCACTTTTGGCTCTCATGAAATATATCCATGTGAAACGAGTGAAATCATTGACAAATATAATAAAGTAACGATGACCCATACTAGATTGAACTGGGGCAGGACCCTAAACATCAGAAAAGACAATATCAAAAGGATTACTGCTAGTATGTTCTTTTGAAGCTAAAGAAATTCTAGGTAATTTTCCTAAACGACAACTAGAATAAGGATTCAACTTAGAATTCGAAACTGAAATTTTATTTTGTTGAAATAACGTAGATAACTTAGAAATATGAGGATGACCCAAACACCTATGCCAATCGTCCATTGTAGGTGCCACTGTTGCTTGATTTGCCGTTGGTAAAGGTTGTAAGGAGGTCAACTTGTATACACCATCTTCACTTGGGCCTTTCATCAAAGTTTTCTTAGTGCATTGGTCCTTGATAGTAAAGTGGTAAGGCCAAAATTCAAAGAAAACAGAATTGTCAGATGTAAATTTTTGAACAGAGAGGAGATTTTTAGTAATTTCAGGAACACATAAAACATTATTTAATTTAAGTGGACAAGAAGGAGAAGAGAGAAAACCAATTCCAGTATGAGAAATTTTCAGACCTTGACCATTACCAACAATCAATTGATCAGCACCTGAATACTCGTTGATCATCGCCATTTGTTTCAGATCAGCAGTGACATGATAATTTGCTGTTGTATCCGGGAACCATGAAATTGAAGCAGAATAAGGAGTCTGAACTATATTTGAGGAATGAACAATATCTACATGAGCCATATGAGCAGTTGGAGTTCGATTTGATAGACGATAGCTGTGAGAAGAACCACTACCGTTATTATATGATGAACGATAACCACCACGGTAAGTCATATTGCCATGAGCACCATTATTGTGACCACCAATATTTCCGCGATAAAATCGCCGTCGACAATTCAAGGCTGAATGATTTGGTTTGCCACATATTTGACAAGTCACACGATGAGTAGTAAAGTTTTGAGTTGAATTGATTTGTGCAGATTGATGAGGGGTTGGTAATAATGGTGTTGAAGTAACAGATGATTTGAGGCTAAGATTAGCAATGGGATGATGGAGATTTTTGATAAGTAATTCATGTGCAACAAGGTGACCATGGAGCTCAAAGAAGGATACAGGTTTAGGTCTAAGATTCAGATTGGTGATAATAGAGTGAAATTTAAAACCAAGATTTCGATAAATAATGGCATTAAATTCGGCTGTTGATAGGGGTCGACTAGCAACTTCAAGCTTATTGGCTAAATATTTAGCTTTTTGTAGATATGCAGAGACAGAAGGATCATTTTTCTTGAGTTCTTGTAACTCAATGTGTAATTGAAGTTGGCGATTTTGGGAGACTGCACCAAAAGATATGGCTAAAGCTTGCCAAACAGCAAAGGAAGATGTTAAACCATAAGCTAATGAATAAACCTCCTCTGATAATGATGCCAAAAGCCATGAAAGAAGCATTTGATCTTTATTGAACCATTCGGTGTATGCTGGATTTCGTTTAAGTGTAGGATCGGTGGGAAAAGTGGGAATGGTTTGTGGAGGAGCAAATTTGGTACCATCAACGAATCCATTAAGACCTTCAAAATTTAATATAGGTGCGAATTGAATTTTCCATGCCAAATAGTTATTTGGTTTTAGTTTGATAGAAAAGGAAGAAAAAGAAGAGATAGTAGAGGAAGAAGAAGAAATCGAGGAGGATGAAGAAATAGGAATAAGAGCCATGGTTAGATTAGTTTGGCTCTGATACCATGTAAGAAATGGTGAGAAGAAGTATATATGTTTTTACTGCTATTTACAGAGGAGGCATTAAGCCTTTATATACAAGATTACAACAAGCCTAACAAAACAGATTAAGGAAAGTCAAAATGCTAATAATAAGATCTATAATTATTGCTAATTAACATCTATAATCAACGCTAACAACCACGTCCTTTTGGCTTGAATCCCACTGAAATGCCACTGATTTCAAGTCCTATAACTCTCAAGTTTGATTCAAAGAGCTTTTTGGAGAAGAATGACTTGCAAAGATATACAGGTATTTGACAACTAAGAAAATGAACAACAATCCTCATAGAAGATAATGCAAACACAAATCTGCACAGATTAAGAATAGATTATAATAAAAAATAATAATTAATTTTTTTTTAAAAAAATATCTTGCATATGTTTTTAATGATAACTGTATTAATTAAAAAATATATACATTATGCACATTTGAATGTGCAAATACTGGTAAATTTATAATTTAGACATGAATTAAGTTTAATTTTCACCTTCGTGAATGTTAAAATAAAAAACTATATAATTAATTAAAATAATATATTCTAATATAAAAAAAGATAAAAAAGATATAATAAAAATAAGTAATTATAAATATAATATAAATATAAAATTTACTTGATATTTAAAAAATATCATAAATATTGTTGTGTTAATATAAAATGGTATTATTTTTCTTATAAAATTATTTGACTATATTTTTAATTTTTTTAAAAGAAGATTATTGAAAAAATAATAAAACCGGTTGAATCGAGTTGACTGGTCCAACTATGACCCAGTCATCAATCAAGTTCAATGTCCAGTCCGATTTTAAAAACACTTTTGAAATTTCACTCTCCTTTTAACATCTCTGTCAATTTTATGTTGATTTTGACCTTTTGTAGTCATAGTACCCTTAATTGTACTTAAGGACCCTTAATTGTAATTAACGATGTAATTGCAAATAAAAAAATATTTTCATTCTTATTTAAAAAATAATAAAAATAAAAATTTTAATGTCATTTGAATATCAAAATATATTCACATCTATGTGAAACACATTTATAGATTTACAAATATGATATTTGTGACATGCAATTAAAATAATTGAGAAGATATTTATTTATTTATTTTCATTGACTAAATTATAACTTGACTATATTATCACTCAAAAAATTACTACAATCACGATATTTATCATTAAAATATAGATAAATATAAAATAAAATATGAAATTAAAAAATTATATTTTATTACTCAATTTTTATTCCATGCTTGGGAATTTTTGGGAAATAACATAAATTTATGTTATTGAATTATTAATTAGCACATTTAGTTTAAAAATTAAAATTTAGTTTGTGCAATATTATTTGTTTAGATTAATGAATTTTTTTTTGTTTGCAATTTCATATTTAATTGCTATTGAGAATATTATTGCTACAAAAGATAAAAATTAATAAAAATATAAAATAGAATAAAATTGCAAAAATCTATGGAGTTCGGAAAATCATGGTTAATAAAGTTTTCATAGATTGAAATTAGGCTGAAGTATCTAAAGACTCGTTGAACATTTCAATCATTCAAATCAAACATAAAATTTTAATTTTGCAATAATTGAATTCAATCTATTAGTCCCTTCGTCTTTTTTCATTTAGAGAAAATAGAAAAAATTCTTAGATTAAAAAAGTTACTTAAATTAAATTTTTTTCCCATAAAATGTCATTCATTTCATCATTAATTATGGGAATAATAGTTGACGCAAAAGATAGTTCCAAAAAGTGTATTTATTATTTATTTGCATCATTTGGGCGTTACTTCTGATCTTACTCATTAACTCTATCTAATTTTATTAGAATGGGGCACCGTACATAATATGTGCACAAAAACGAAAAAAATTTTGGAGTCATTAAATTTTTAAACTTATTCATTAAAAGCCACAAAATTTCAAAATTTTCGGCGAAAATAAAGGAAAGAAAACTTTAATTTTAACTCTAACTTATTTAAACTTGAATAATTTTTCAATTCAAATTTAAAATTAGAAGCAATATTTTGCTTTTCTAAATTTAAATAAAATTCAGAAAGTTAATGAAATAGATTTTAGAACCGAAATTTTTTGAGTTTACAATCGGACTCTTCGACTTCTAAACATTAGCGACATATAAATGAAATCATAATAAATGATCTTATTCAAGAAAAATCCATTTACTTCTCCATAACATCTAAATTGGTCATACCATAACCAGAAATTGCCAATTTGCATCCTCCAGACTTGAATCCTATATAAAAATGGTTACTCTTAACAAGTTTTAATTTGAAAGTGGGTACTAAAATTTGAGTTTTAGTGTGAGTTTGAAGGTACAATTTTTTAAAAAAGTGCATAATCTAGTGAAATGTATGACAACTTCACATTTTGAAAAGTGCACAACTAATAATAATAATGTCATAACGTGGCTTAAAAAAGAGTATAATCATTATAAAGATTTGAAAAAGCGCACAACTAAGAATAATAAGGCAAAAAAATGTCTTACAGGGTGCACAACTAATAAACTAAAAGGCTAAAAAGTAACTCACATAATTTCATAACCATTACTAACAGAGAAAAACAAAAACCACTAAAAAAGTATACAAATATTAAAATATGGCAACAAAAAGGCTTATAGAAGTACGTAACTAATAATTAAAATGTTACAAAATAGCTTATAGAAGTTAACAACCATGAATTAATACAGATAAACGAAAACCATTGAAAAAGTTCATAAGTATAAAAACATGACCACAGAGTGGCTTACACAAATTCACAATCGTTAACTAACACAAAAAAAACAAAAACTATTGAAAAAATGCATAAACACTATAAACAAAAGGTCACTAAGTGGCTTACAAAAAAACAAAAGATAATAAGAAAGTACATAATTATTACCAATAAAAGTTCATATTAATCTATTTATTGTCACCATTATTATTTAGATGAGCATTAATAGCAGTAAGTGTGTTCTTTATAATTTTTACCACTAGATCATCTATCTCATCACCTGTAAAAGGATCTTGAGAGTCGATAAACTTTTCTCTTGTCAATGGTTCTTATGTAGGAAGTTGGATATCATTTGAGTCTATGAGTGCTTGATGATCACTACCTTCAGCTGTATCTTTACTTTTTTGGCCATTTTTTTCTCTAGTAGGTGTTTTATTAATATTATAATACCGACCCGTTCCTTGATGAAATTGTCTCAAATCAAAAGTAGAAGAGTGCAGCTCTTTAAGTCGTGCACTATTTTTTCATGTTTGCTCACTATTTTTATCTATCTTTTCTATCAATATAGCTAAAAGACTAGCAATTGCATATAATTTTTTCAAAATTTCAACATTATTATCTGCAACTGAAGACATTCTTCCAGATCTGTATTTATGAAGGCCAAATTTATAAAAAATAACTACTGTTACTACAAAACAAAATGAAAAAGTGAGTTGATAACTTGTCATTTGAAACATGCGTGCATTAAATTCTCAAAATATTTATATCTGCAAATTTCCTTAATTATCGAGCTTCAATTTTAAAAAATACATATTTTCTAAGGGTTTTCTAGCTTTTTTAACTTGACTTGCATCCCAAAATTACTATTTAGAGTAACTTTCTCTATGTGAAAAATACATCCAAAAAAGAAATTTTTTCTAAATAAAAAAAGGGAGGATGTATAATAAAATCGAATAGTATAAAATTTAATATCTGAATCTCTTTCGTTATAAAATTTTTAACAAGTAAAAATAAAAATTTAAGGAATGAATATTCTTTTTTGTTAAATTGGGATTATTCCTTTCACTTTTTTTATCTTTAAACATTCTGATTCCAACTTATCCTGGATTGGACCAGTGTAGAGATGCTCAATTCCCCATGGCTCTCCCATGGTCCAACATGAGGATGCAAGAATATCCCACCTAAAAAGGTAAAAGATGAAGAATATCTTTGCGTATCAATCAAACAGAATATCCAAAATATTTTCTTTTTGGTAATTCTTTGAAGGATTTTACGGGCCAAAACCGAATAAAATTCGAGATTTTCTATTTTTTATGTAAGTGAGAAAACTAATAAGATCACTAACTGATTAGCTTAAAAAAAAAAAACTTCGATGCATGCAATTTTATTGTATATATATTGCTCATATAGCTGTCAATATTAATCTTTCATTACTATTTTTCCAATTTTTTCGGTTAAAGACACATTGGCACATCCTTATATGTGTAAATTATCAGTTACAAAATTTTTTGTATATGCATCTACTTAAATATGTTCACTGATGCTCTTAAAAAGAAATTCTAGTTCCTTGATTAATTGAAAGTAGAGTATTAAAAGTAAGGTATATAATCGAAATGACCGATTCGATTCAACTCAATTTGATATACTTAAAAATATAATATAATTTAAAGGTATAATGTATTAGATTAGGTTGATTCTATTCAAAATTCACATATCGGGTCGATTTAGGGTTAAACTCGTAGATCCGGTTCAACCTGTGAATAGTAACATTAATGTTTATATATCAACAACATGAATACACACCATGTGTTGCTATAATTTTTTTTCAAGAAATTTCATTGCTAGTTTTGTGATTTTGCTGCTAGGACATGATAAACTCGTTGTACGATTAGTTTACTAATTATATTTAATTTTATTAGTTTCTTTTAAATGGATATATTTAATTAAAATTATTTATATTATTTATTTAATCTGCAAATTTATTCAACCTGTATACAATCAACTCAACTCATGAATATTCATATTGAAAGAGTAGAATCGGATAAAAAGATTATTGTTCCATTCAACATTATATTAACAAATTTGATCTAACTCGAACTCATATTCGGTTTTTTCTTTTTATAAAATTTAATAGCAAAAATAATACTTTATTTATTTATTTAATAATTAAAAGGGTAATTTACATCATTGGTGTCTAAATTTTTCTATTTTTGATATTTCAGTGTCTAAATGAAAAAAAATTTTCAATCGAATGTTTAATAGTCAAAAAAATTTTCAATTAAGTGTTTTGTGCATATGTGGCATGTAGGACTTTACATTTGGCTCAAAATAGGACATGCGTCTCACCATATCAGCTGATGACGTGTAATGAATAGAAAAATATTTTCTTCTTAAACAAAAATAGACTGTAAGATCAATATAGATATATAAAAATTTGGCTACAAAGCATTTTCAATAACAGATGCATAGTGGATTTAGATTTCAGAAATTTCTCTTTACCTTTTTCTAACTTTGTTCATTAGTTTGGTGATGGTGAATCTTAAAGATGGATTTTAATGGAAGGAAAGAGAGGGAGAGAAAAGAGGTAAAAAGGAAACGAAATGCACAAAAAAAGAGATGCAAAAGATAAAGCATGTATGGTTATGGAATTTGCTATTGGGATTTTAAGAAGATGAGTTTCTTTTTCCTTTTTTTGTGGTAAGAGGACTATTTGTTGATAAAGATTTTTTTTTTCCCTTTATATATATATATTAATCTTGATTTCTATTTCCTTTAAGCTATGGAGGAGGGGAAGAAGAAGAAAATATTTTTTTGTTTATTACATGTCACTTGTTGATGTGACGAGGTGGGGATCTCATTTTGAGCCAAACGCAAAAATCAACACGTTGCATATGCAAAAAATGCTTAATTTAAAATTTTTTTTTACTATTAAACATTTGATAAAAAAAGTTGTTCTGTTCAGACACCAAAATAGCAAAATCGATAAATTTAGATATAAATGATGTAATTAACCCTAATTAAATAGTTTAATAAATAAACAATATAATATAACAAATTGTTTTCATATATTTTGGAGGAAAAGAAAGGAAGAAATATTCAATTAAATCAAAGCTAAAGTGAGTACAATAAAATAGCAATTCCTCAAAATAATTTTAGCATGTGGTAGCTGCACACTTTAGGCGGCACGAATGTCCTCGGCCCTCCCTTTGTTTCTATCATTTTGTGAAACTGAAAAGAATTCAAGGGACAAAGACAAATCAAGGTAGCTGGGGACTTCGGACCAAACCGAGTATCACGTTTTTTCATGCATTCTTTCTTTCTTTATCTACTCCTTTTCCTATTAAAAGTTTAAAATGATAATATCATTTGAGAATTTTGTAACGTGCATCATCATTATCATCATCATCATGGTCGTCCAGGTGATAGTTATGTGGCGAATTACAATAGAAAGTACAGAAATTAGAGGTGGTTTGGTTCAGCTTATTACTAGAGTGGATAGTTGATTTATAACCAATAGTTAATTTGTAGGTATTAATAAGCTTTTTAATAAGTAATTAGTAGGGGTGAGCATTCAGTTTAATTAAAATGGACCAAACCAAATTTGTTCGATACGACGAAATAGATTTAATATCGAGCGAAATCACATTGAAGATCGTAAAAAATCAATTTTGTACCTAACCGAATAATCTATTTTGAATATAAAAACTAATTTGATTCACTATGCAAGTGACTGAGCTTAAAACCAAAAATCATTCAATCATTATTATTTGAACTGATTGGTAATCAATCTCTAAAAAAAATTATCGAATCAAACCGAAATGAGTTAGTCCGTTTGAAAATTCAGTCCAAATAGAATATTACTATAATACCCTGAAATTTTTATTTCGAAACATTCCCATTTAAAATTTAAATTGTAAATTATTAGCCAATAATATTACGCCACGTAATATTATGGGGATCGAAAATCATTTTGGTTCGCCCGAAAATTTATTGAATAACCATTAATCGATTAAAATCGGACCAATATTTCTTTAATTGGACTGAATTAATTTAAAT
>CANUEX010048746.1:0-5000 GCA_948099535.1 Jatropha multifida
AAAATGCATCGGTAGGGGAGCGTTCCGCCTTAGAGGGAAGCACCCGCGCGAGCAGGGGTGGACGAAGCGGAAGCGAGAATGTCGGCTTGAGTAACGCAAACATTGGTGAGAATCCAATGCCCCGAAAACCTAAGGGTTCCCAGGTCATCAGCCAGCATGCGCAGCGCTTTGATCCTGATAAATTGGAGAAAAAGCATGAATCTTTTTCCAGGCGGAAGGATGATAGCTCCATAAACTATCAGGTGAAACGCGATATTGAACGCAATCTTCTCGATTTCATTGTCCAAGAATGAAAAAGAAGCTTCTATCAATATCGTGTCGCCCGAGCCAAAGGCCCCCTCTTTCTAAAAAAGGTTGCGGGATGGGCTTTTTTTTTCTTCTTGATTTTTTTCCGGTATGCCGCTCCGCGAGCAAGGAGCGAGAGAACCAAGTGGGCTGTGGTGATGTCAGAATTTGCACCTATTTCTATCTATTTAGTGATCAGTCCGCTAGTTTCTTTGATCCCACTCGGTCTTCCTTTTCCATTTGCTTCCAATAGTTCGACCTATCCAGAAAAATTGTCGGCCTACGAATGTGGTTTCGATCCTTCCGGTGATGCCAGAAGTCGTTTCGATATACGATTTTATCTTGTTTCAATTTTATTTATTATCCTTGATCCGGAAGTAACCTTTTTCTTTCCTTGGGCAGTACCTCTCAACAAGATTGATCTGTTTGGATTTTGGTCCATGATGGCCTTTTTATTGATTTTGACGATTGGATCTCTCTATGAATGGAAAAGGGGTGCTTCGGATCGGGAGTAATCACTAGTGATAGGGAAAAAATCGGGGGGAAGGACAAAGGAAAGAGCGATGCCTACATTAAATCAATTGATTCGTCATGGTAGAGAAGAAAAACGGCGCACGGACCGTACTCGAGCTTCGGATCAATGTCCCCAGAAGCAAGGAGTACGCCCGCGTGTTTCAACGAGAACACCGAAAAAACCTAATTCAGCTCCACGTAAGATAGCCAAAGTACGGTTGAGCAATCGACATGATATATTTGCTCACATTCCAGGCGAAGGTCATAATTTGCAGGAACATTCTATGGTGTTAATAAGAGGAGGTAGAGTAAAAGATTCGCCAGGTGTGAAATCCCATTGTATTCGAGGAGTAAAGGATTTGCTGGGAATTCCGGATCGAAGAAGAGGCAGATCAAAATATGGTGCGGAAAAACCCAAATCGATATGAATGGAAGATGCCTCTGGAACTTCTTTTTCTCGGCCAGGAGAGGTTTGAAGATCTCGACTGAAAGGAGAGGGAACAACCACAACGTTACGCCCCAAAATGAAAAAACTATACGGAGCCCTTCCGAATGACCTATAGAACAACGCCCGACCTACCGCTCTCTATTTTTAGCAGAAGGGCTCGATCCGGTTCAGTATCAAGGTGATTTGACTTCCGCCCGATCGATTCGTGAATTGACCAAAGATCACATCGGTTGCTCTCACCTGTTTCGCTCCACGACGAGGAAGTAGGCACCTGTTCTCCTATTCTGAATGAAGGAAGGGTAAGGGTGGGTTCGGCCGAAGCAGCCTTGATTCGGTCTCTCTCCTTCCTTCCGGCCGGTCCCTATCCGAGGAGGATGGGGGGGTGGCCAATCCAAGAGCAGGTTCCGCGGCTGGGCCGGCTGCCTTCGATAGAGCACCATCATCCGAAATTGGCAGCTGGTAAGATTGGTTCAATCGGCATTGACATGACAAAACTGTTATAGAGAGATCTCGTCTATTTGAGAGGCCAGGTACCTTAGAGGGGAGTCAGAATAGGCAACGAAGTTGAACGGGATCCGTTCGGGAACGTGGAATGTTGGATGAGTTATGGTATGGGGGGGGGGACTGCAACCTCTCGCTATTCCGCGATCATCCGAGGAGAAGGATATCATTTCGGGACCGGCCCGCGATGAAGAACTCAAGGGAACCCCCCACTGATTGTAGAACTTCGTCCTTTTCCAACTCTGACTTCTTCCACTTTTGGTTGGCATGATCGGGCGGGGGTTCGAACCCGCGACTTCTGGCGTGACAGACCAGCACTCTAACCGACTGAGCTATTTCCCCCTTTCGTCGCTACTTTGATTCAAAAGTAACCGGTAGGTTACCAAGGCCTATTAGTTTACAAAGTCAACATCGGAGAGTATTCTTAACAGCTGTACTAATGCCGTTCGCCTTTGGTACTGTCGTAGTACGACAGTAGAAACAAACGGCTCTGCTCGCGACGACTCGACTCAAACGAGGCCCCGCGCTCTATCTATCTGCTCTATCAGCTATCAGTTGGCGCTACGCTACTTCAGTTGACAAAGGCTAACACTATCAAGTGATCAGCTGGCTTGTGTAGTCAACGAGTTCAGTCGTTAAGCTACACGTTGGGCGGAGCAAGCCTACACTAGGTGAACAGCCGGTTACTACTAAATGAAATAATAACTAGTGGTGAAAAAGTACCAAAACAACTGAAGCCTACATCCCACTACGCTCTTAAGAGACCTGTTCCTATGAACATGAGTCTATTTTTGGTCTAACCTTGAGTTGAGTCAATAGGGTCAACTACACCAAAGTGAAAACAAAACTCAAAAAAAGCTATTAGTGGGCTTGTTTGTGAAACTACTATTGAAATACTGAAGGTCGCCCTAGAAGTACAAGTGGTCGCCCTACCACTCTCAAACTCACTACTAAAGAGTTGGGTGACGAAAGTCACTGAGCGCGCCTTTGGTACTTCAGTAGGGCTTGCGGGGCGAACGGCATTCTGTTGTACTACTAACAAAGACTAGCTGTACTACAGTAGTTTAGTAGCGCCTTTTGAATCAAATAGGCGAAACCTTTCCGAAAGGCGAACAGCCGGCATTGCAAGCAAATAGAGAGCCTCCGCCCGTTTGAGTCGCGTTCGTTATTGTGATTATCTTATCTTATTATAAATAGATAGATATAGAATATTCTATATCTATCTATAAACAATAAGATAATCATTTGATTTTATCTAATTCTTCATTCCATTCCTGGGAAGAGGAAGAAGCAGATAGAGCAAAGGCCCCCTCTTTCCGTCCGCTCTTCCCGAAGTGAGCGAATTGCATGTAGAGATCCGTAGGGGCTTATAGTTTAATTGGTTGAAACGTACCGCTCATAACGGTGATATTGTAGGTTCGAGCCCTACTAAGCCTACCACCCCTTCTCTTCACCCGATACAAGGCAGTCGAAGTCCCCGCCCCCCGCAGATCTCAATGACGCGACGGCACCTGGAACCACACTGCTGCCGCTGCCCTTCGGGCACGCCTCCTACGCTTACCACTCACCTAAGCTCTTGCAGCATGCCCCCTTCGGGCAATACGGCTTTCGTAATACGCGAAGCAGCTGAGCGTCTTCGATCGCTATATTCTTGCGATAGCGAAGGATCGAAGAGCGAAGTTACGGCTTTAGGCGAAGAGCGATAGCGAAACCCTTAAGTCTTATTGTTTTGTTCCCGAACAACGATCATTCAGTACGGCCGGCCCGACCAAACAAAGACGGAAAGCCCGGTCCGGGTCCGGGCAAGCTAGATTATGGAACTGATCTGACCGAACTGGGTCTAATGGTCGATCTCAATAAGGAATTGGAATCTGGAAGGGCCGGCAAGAATCAATGCGATAGCGAGGTTGAGCAGTAGCGAGGGGCGATAGCGAAGGCGTGGTTCATCCTCTAAGAGAGAGTAGATGCGAAGGTTCGGATCGAATGAATCTCGAGAATCGAGCGTGGGGCTTGAAGACCCTACCGCATTCCGGCCCCGGGGCCTTCAATTGGTCCTTTCTCTCTCCTCTTTCACCAGTGAGTGGTGAGTTTCCTTTTTCTCTAGGTAGGTCCCTCTTGGATTCGGAGTTTATTCCAATAGCTGCCACACGTGAGATCCTGATCGTCTTCCTCCCAGTGTTCTTGCCTGCTGGGGGAAGGAAGGAAAGTCGGGTTTCCTTCCAGGACCGGATAAGGTCAAACTCTGGGCGGGCTGCCAGGTTTCGCCTACGCTACGGTTTCACAAGATTGAACCTTTTTTGTTCAACCGAGTTCCAGAGCACGAGGGAATGGGCTTTCATTCCCGGGACCGCCTCGTCTATGTACTCGGCGCCTCCCCCGATTGCTTGAAGATGCGCGCGCGATACGATAAAGGGCCCCTGGGAGGAACCAATGAAAAGCCAGGGTAGAGCCTCGGAGCCGGCCCAAGCGAAGATCGGCACTCGAAGGCTTGAGGTTTTTATCAAAAGGGAAAGCCGTGGAGACGGCAGACTCGCCAGTCAGGCACACCGTGAGGCTGACTACAGCAGACCGGGAGGTTACAATTCCTGTTTCAATTTCCGGGAGTGAATGTAGGAAGTGCAGACGGTGGATCAGGTGTGAACATTCAACCAAAGGCGTCTTGGGGATCGGCAATAGCTAAGCATTGTGGCCATCACAGTTCAAGCTACGTATGGCTGGCGTACAACCTACGGGCTTCTTAGCCAAAAGAAAAACAACAAAAAAAAGGATGCTGGTACCTTTAGTCCAATCTTAGACAAAGAGCAAGGAGGATATGAAGCACTGCTGGGTAGTACTATAAAGCAAAAAGCTCAAACCAGGGTGGTTCATGACTGGGCTAATAAAAAAGTCTCAAGCAGGGAAACGCGGGATGGAAGGCGGAAAAGGCTTGGCTTTGTTTCACAGAAAAAGGACTAAGGCCGTAGTGGTGATGCTGGCGTCAGTTGACCTGGTTGATAAATATCCAATATCAAATTGATAATATGCAAGATCGAAGACGCGATTCGCGCGGGTCCGCTTTTCTTTTTAAGACAGCAAGGAGGCCGCAGGGCGATTCAGCTAGCCAAAGCGCACTAATGCTAAAGCCCTCCTATCCTACAGAGCAATTCTTACTCTTAGTAAGACTAGGGAAAGGGCGACTCATTCGATTCTCTCTGAGGTCAGGTAGGTGAAGCGTCTAGCTTAGGGGAGCGCGTCGAATCGCTGAAAGGACTTG
>CANUEX010048746.1:10000-18019 GCA_948099535.1 Jatropha multifida
GAGTGTCAAAACCAAGCGGTGGTTGTTTTTCCTTGGCTTATCGAACCAGCGTATGCCTATTCCTCCTTTGATGACTCCCAGCCTAAATTTTCCGATGTGGATTGCAAGGAAGTTGGGGATGGACATAGATCCTTCTGCCTATCCGGAGTGTTGGATATAAAGCAATGGTTTTTTTTATTATTTCCCGATCACTGGAAGCAATCTTCACCGGCACAAGGATCTCCTCACAGCAACCTTCACTACGATAGAACCCAACAATGAGTTTACGAAGGCTTCGAGTAGTGCGAGATAGGCTAGGCTAATCACCAGACTGCTCTGAAATAGGTTAATCGCCGGAGACAAGAACGAGTGAATCTAGTTTCGAGAGCATGCCTTACTATAGGGCGTAGAGTTTCTAAGTGAAGGCAAGCGCAACTATCTATTTCATATCCTCCCTGTCAGCAAAGCAGGTCCGCTATAAAGCCTACCGGCCAGAAAGTCCTCAAGAACGGGAAAGCCGACCAAAAGACTATTCCATAACCGACTCTTGTTGCCGAATCGAAGGGGCTTGGCTTGTACCAGGCTCTAAAAGAGTTTTCTTCGAGCGAGCAGTCTTTCTATCTTTTTTTTTGGGTTGCATGCCCAAGGCAATGTTTTTTGTAGATTGAGATGGATTGATCTTCGCTATCGTGCCTCTTCCTTGTACCATTGATGCTGCGGCAGTGCCTAATATGAGTTTGCTCATGCCCCAGACAGCTTCGAGGTTCCCATCGATCGATTACAGAGGTTTCAACCACTGAACTTGCTTATGCTCCCCTTTGATCGAGTGCTATTTCTATAAAAAAGATTGAGTAGGAAAAACTGGAATTGGCCAATCTCTAACGAGATTGCCTCAGCTTCTTAGGCACATGAGGAAGCGGTCTAACATCTTTTCAATCGAAATCCCAATCAAAGACAAGTTCTACCAAGGCCAGGATCTGAAAGAGAAGAATCACTTTCCGGAATTCCAAGTGACATTCTTTCTTCAGAAGCTAAAGTTGAATGATCGAAGTCTCCTTCAGGTTCAGTCGAAGAGATCGAAGCGAAGTCATCAATTCAACCATTCGCATGGTCTCCCCTAAGACTGATCTCTTTTCCAAATGAACCGAACCTCGATCCACATTCATCAAAGAGAGACGGCCATCTCTCTAGGTTGCACACCCCCCTTTAGATCGTTCTATTCGTGCTTGAAAAACGACCCCATCGGTCCGCTCCTTTTAATGGACATTCTTAGCCGTCCTCCGAGGCCCCATAGATCAGATCGTGAACTCGGAAAGACCCTTAGTTTCACTTGGTTGGGGCAGAGTTTCAGCCTGCCTTCCACCGAATATAAAAAAACCTTACAGCTGCCTAATCTGCTGACATCCCCGCGAAGAGAGTCATTATTTGTGTCACATCCTCGAATTCGAGAGAACGCTTTCCTGTTATCTCTCAAATTATAAGCATTGAAGCGATCGAGCGAGAGAAAGAAAGAAAACTATTGCACACGCCCCTCATTCGCCCTTTACTAGAAGGTTGAGCAAAAGCAGCTTAAGCCCTTCCGATCACCCGAGAAGCCCTCGATGAACCGCCTATATACCTACATATATATATATATAAATCTTTATATATATATATAAAGATTTTTAAGTATGACTAATCTGACGAAGAATCGTAGTTCCTGCACCTTGCGCGGCGTCTCCCAGTCCACCACGGCTTGCACGCACCTTCTTTTGATCCAACCAACTCATGCCGTCGCCAATCCAGTGCCCAAGGAACTAGACCTTATGCAAAGCACCTTTTTCACATAGAGCTGATTTTCCCTTATGATCTGGAATTGGTCATAGTCTGCCAAGAGGGCTTAAAAGCGCCTAAGGATTTTCTGCCATAGTCTTTCATTAAGTTACATAGTTGTTTTAACACTAGGAGTCTCTTTAGGCAGTCCCGTGAAAGAAGTTCCCCCTCAAGGGGAGTTTTTTTTCTTTCATAAGAGAAGCCCCTTTATTAGTAAGGCGGTCCAGTCAGATTGAGTACCTTCACCCCCCCCTTGTCACTTAAAAGGTAAGAATGGGCATACTTCATTATGGGTGTAACGGATATAGTAACTCTCTTTCCAAAAGAGGGATTGTTCCGAGGACTTTGGCTACTTATTTAGTATGAATAGGAGTAGGACGCTAACTAGATATTTCATAAGATAGGATAAAGCTAGGCATTCACTCGTAGACCAGTATGCGCTGTTGAATAACAAGTCTTAGCAATAGACGGTGCTGTTGGGGCTGTAGGACTTTTCGGATATGCCTTTCCTTCTGACTTGACTAGTGCAGTAGCCGCCGGTCTTGCATATAAATAAGATGGCATCTCATGGGATGAATGCTTTTCTTCGTCATCCGATTCCTCTCCTTCTTACTTTTCTTTATTGCCATTTCCTGTTTTACTGCTTTACGGATAAGGACGGTCTTGGGAATAGAATAGGAAAGAAGCCAACTATTAGTTCAAACGGAATTCAAGACATTAGAGGAAGGGGCATTAGTAAGGATATCCCTGAGGAGGACAAATGGACAGATGTTCGCAAGAAATGGGGTTGTGACAGTGCCACTAGATAGTAAACTAGGGCTTACTTCATCCGCAGCAAGAGAATATGCTGTGAGGGAATCAATGTCAATAGACTGTTTGCAGGAAGTATAGCATGAATTATCATAGGCTGCAGGCCAAGACGGATCTGCCTTCAAGATCAAAAGCCTTTTTCTTTTTAAGACACTGATGCTAATGCCAACTATACCGAGCAGCAAATCCTTCCTCAGGTGAAAAAAGCGGTCTTGATACCGAAGAGCCTACAATTCGTCCCCATGTTAATGTTAATGGACGAGGCAATGAAATTCTTACGATACGAACGGGAAAGATGTGCAGCACAGAAGTAGCTGCTATCGAATGCCCTGCTATTCTTTTCGACAACGGCAATAAGACGTCGAAGGTTTGAAGGAAGAATCCGCAATGCTTTTACATTCCTTTTCAAATAGGTTGTGCCCAGTTAGCCAATACTACAGATAGTCACGAGCACAGAAGAAGAAGATGGAATCGAATACGGTGTTAATGAATTTCCTGAAGTGAAGCAAGGATATTAAGTATATGTAGTACAGTTAGAACAGCCTTAACTAACTCATTAAGGCATTACGGTACGGGCTCATTCCATAAAGGAATAGCGGGACGGGAACTCAATAAGTCTTAGATTATCCCCTCCGCTCAGTCCGGAAAAGCTTACTCCGGACCGTAGCCCCTTATTCCTTATCATCTTATTTTTCTTTCAGGAGTCCTAGTCCTAAGAGCACCAGGAAGTAGAACAGCTATAAGACGAAGAACAGCTACAAAGAGGCAACTAGCTCCAACAGCTATATTCAGCTACATTCTTGAAGCGAAGTAGGAACTAGTAAGAGGACCTCAACGCCCTCTCCTATAAGAGCTTTTCTCAAGGCAAAAGGTCTCTAGACCCGTCATCAGCTGTCGTAATTCCAATTATGAGCTAGTAACAGCTTTTATCACCTCTGTTTCTAACTCTAATAGAGCATCCGAAACTAAGGAGCTTCCTTAACTACTTAGTTCAGGAACTATTTAGAATATCAAAACCCTAATGGTCCCATTCATGAACTGGCTTGACCCTAGCTACAGCTGCAAGAGCTAGTTTCTTTAGGCTTGTTGGCGCATAAGAAAAGTAAGCATGGAAGAACAAGGAAGTAGGAGATATCAGCTTGAAGGTCTTTCCTTGACCGAAGTACTGCTAAAACTGAAGCTCAATCCGGAACGCAGTGAGTAGAGTGAGTATAGCTTCACGGTCGATACAGGAAAGAGAAGAACAGCGAGAAGAGGATATTCTGTAAGCTGAAAGGAACATAACCAACCACAGCAGCTAGAGAAGCTAGCAGCGGAGGATGTTCTTTAATCCTCGGCAACTCAGTCAAAGGAGTGAAAGCCAGCGCCGGGATCAAGATCAATCCTGTGATTGTGATAAAGCCAATTACTTTTTTTGTGGATTTAGTTCCCTTGGATGTATTTCCCTCTATAACGGACATGCTTGCCCTGCGATCTATTTTCTTGGGAATCTTGGTATCCGCTTTCAAGCTAGTGACCTGAGCTAGCCTTTACTTCGAGGCCAGTCCTATTGAGATTCCTTCGATTGAAGTTCTTTCCAGGCGAGCCCATTACAGTCCTAGGGCAATCAAGCTTAGGAAAGCAGCTGGTATTCATATTGCTTTTTTTTATCACTTTTCTTTTGGGAAGGAGCGAAAGAAAGCCTTACCTTATTCCCATTATTAGCCTGTTCTGTTTTGTGGAAAGCTTCTTTGAAAGCAGTTTGAGTTCCCTTGGTTGGATACGGGTCTGCTGGATCAAAATAAAAGGCGCTATAAGCCATGGCAAGTCCTAAGCGCTTTTGCCTTCTCGCCAGTTGCAGAAAAATCCTTCTTCGAGCAAGCCAATCTAGATAATCTGCCTTCGAGCCTGAAGCTAGACAAAAAAAGAAGAGAAGGGCAGGGGACTGTATTTAATGAATGTGTAATGCTGTCCAAGGCCAAGGAAAATTACTCGTACTTCACCTAGGAGGTGTCCTAATCAAAAGATTACCTTCTCTATCCCCGACGAAACCTGGCGAAAAAGAAGTGAGATGGACGTTACTTTGGAAACCAATTGTTGGGCAAGGAGAGGATGGATACAGACTGACTCAAAATCTGGATTGGACGAGGTATCTAAATCCACTAATCCAGAGCGGGGAAGGAAGTATCAACATGTAAGCTAGTTACTCTCGTGCTCGTGCAAACAAAGAAAGACTCTTTTTTTGTTTTAATAAAGGAATAGCGGCGTTTAGGCTGTTACTGGTCTGTAAAGGCCTTTAGGGCTTACTTAGGCTTCAGCGATTAGAGCACTTAAGACAGCTAGAATTACATCGGGCTTAGAGATAGATAGCAGAGGTCCTTATTAGTTCAACAAGTAAGAGAAGAAGGAAAAGATATCAGATTCATTCCAAGCTTCATTCTTTGAACAAAAATCTCGTTTAATAGACTGAACTTGTCAAGTGGAACCTTTCCAAGGTTCTGCAGGATTCTTCGTGAGTCCAGCGAAGCGCGCTGACCCAAGTAGTCTAGATGGAAGCTCGACCAACTGGGCTGCGCCCACTTCGTGAGGAGTACTACTTTCTACCCATTAAGGAAGGGCGGCGCTTCACTGCCGAACCTCTGAGTGGCATTCCCGTATGTTTGATTCGTGTAAGGTAAGGTTCATTGCTTGTATCCCCTCTGTCTTTCGAGTGTTGTTAGTGTGCTTGTTCATTGTATAATCCTTGCAATGCGAAATCTCTTTCTCTCTTGGAAGGCCTTCCATTGAAGGTCATTTTACTTCTAAGCGAATGAATGTGCTTTCCGGCCTTTCCCTGAAAAGTTTTCTATTCCGTTCCAGCTCTCCATTCATTCGGTCTCTCCGCCTATTCCCTCTACTAATCCATTCCGTATGTACCTATGGTCGTCTATCTCTTATTCTTTGAGCTATCAGTCTGCGTCGTCCATTACGTACGTCTGTATCCGGTCCTATCCTAGGGTTATGTTCTAGGAATGAGCCTCATATTGAAAGTTTTTTCAGTAGAAGCTCTCGAAGCTTTTTCTTTTGGTAGTTCAGTTCCTATGGAAGTTGCCCCTCCAGCAATGCCTATATCATCGGCGAATAAGCTGTGGTTGATTGATCTAACCTCCGGGGGGAAACCTCTCGCTGCTTCATCTTTATGCATTGTCTTGCCCTTCCCCAAGTCTCCGCTATCATGATGTAGAGGTGGGGGGAGGGGGGTACCATCTTGGTTCAAGTGAATGCATCTGAGTTAGCAAGCAGGTGGGGTACAAGAGAAAAAGAATGTGATCTTCAGGTTCTGAGTGAGCTAGGCAGTCATTCTCCTACTCCTTTCAATGTCTGCTCCTCTTATGGAAAATAGGAAGTCGGACTTATAATCTGCTTATTCAATCTCTTGTCCAGAGTAATATCTCACTCCACCGGGGCTGTTGGCTTTCGCGAAGCAAGAAGGAGTCAGTTTATCAATGCGCTACGCTAATCATCACCATTGAGTGCTGGAGCAAGAATTCTATGAAAAGGAGAGTTAGAGTTTCTAAAAAGCCACTGAAATCGAGTACATCGAGAGATCTTCGGATTTTCGGTCTACAGGTCGCGCATCAGTCCCATATGTTCTCATCTTGACAAGATTCGGAAAAATGATTTTTTGCAATCTTTGACTGTGGAAGGAGATATGCACTAGGCTGAGATTGGTCCTCTGTTTTCAGCATCAAGGGATAACAGAGCACCTCTTGGATATGCAAACAAGAGAATGGGCCATACGGGCCCTTTTCTACCTTGAGATTACCATAAGATCTAAACTAAACTATGCCATCGAAAGAGAGCTTTCGTAGGTTACGTCATTCTAAAAATAAAGCGGGAATGTAGACTAAGTGATCCGTAGTTCCATAACCACATAGTGGAAAGAAGGTTCTTAGTGCTTTCCCTAAACCGGACCTTCGTCCAACTCTAGCTATGGGGAATTTGAATGAAAAGTGGTGCACCCGGCCTTGAGCACTCCCGTTCGAAGCCAAGAGGAACTGAAATCTTTCATTGACAGTGTAGTGGTGATAGTCTCACCTTGGGCTATGCTTTCAACTGAACCAAAATTGGCCTATCCGCGCCGTCAAGAAAACGAAGCTATGTCAGCAGGTCTTGTCAGAGCCTTTCTCTTACTTGTTCTATGGAAAGGGAATCCGGGCTATTGCTTAATCGTTTTCAAGCGTGACCATCAATCGAGTTATAAAAAAAAGTATATCTGAAACAGGAAATGTGCGAAATGCTTCAACCACCATATTCTCCCTGTGTTCTTTTAGTCAGCCTCTTACCAGGATGGTAGAAAGTGTGAGATCCGAATCACTGTCTTAGTCTGCTTATATTCTTCTTGTTCGGATGTATCACCTACTTCATTGGGAGAGTTCTATTCGGTTGATTGAATGATTTGAAAAATGAAAAGCAGTAGTACTTCACCTAGAGAGAGAAAGCCAATAACACCGTGCTAAGTAAGAGACGGAAAGCACTCACTGTGATGAATAGTTACGTACAGACTATAGAGAGGCAGCTAATGGTCTTGTACCCAAGGTAAGATGATTACATCCAAGCATAGGTCAGAGAAGGAGAAAAAATCATCACTGAGATGGCCTCCTCCTCGGTTCGGTTCGCTTCTGAGGATCTCTAGTTGGCGGGGGCAGCTAACGCTGTTAGGGTTGATGGAAGAATTGGACAAAGACTGTTTGCGACGGATACAGGCCAAATAGCCTATCCTATACTATATAATAAATAGAAGGCTGCTTCTAGTGGACAACTAGGCTGTTCGGGAAGAAGGAACAGTTCGGGATTAAGCTTCTTTACCTAATATGTCCATCATCGAATACGACACTGGTGGTATCCTATACTAACATAGAAGAAATGCCGAATCCGCTTGAAACGAATAGGCTCTTTGCCTCTTTTCCACGAAAGAAAGGATGCCAGTTTCTATGGAATCTCTTGCTAGCCTTGTGAAAGATTTTCTAAATGTTCAATCAGACGATGTTTGAAAGAAGGACGTAACCAGTACTAGTTGAATCAGCCCAGCCCTTACTCTTCTCCTAGTCGGTGTAAAAGTAAGCGCTCCTTCTCTTTTACGCTTAAAGACCTTCCAGGGAGTCTTTCTTTCCGGTTTAGCTATACCCTCTAAAGAATTCGAGATACGTAGGTCTTTTGTCTAGCTCTCCTCTTTCTCACTGGAAGATCTTAATATTCTAGTGACTACAGTAGAATAAGTCCCCAACCTTAAAAGAAAAAAAATAAAGTATGCTTTACAAAACCCTCTCAAAAGGCCTCTTTTCTTAGGCAAAACCTTAGCCTATTATTAAAGGCTAGGTTCCTTCTTTCACCATTCCCCTAGCCTTTACTTAAGATTATGAATGAATAGAAAGGGCTGGGGATTGGGATCACTTTCCG
>CANUEX010048780.1:0-13439 GCA_948099535.1 Jatropha multifida
AAATATTATTAGTTTCTGACTCCTTTAATTAAAAATATTATTCTAATAAACCTTATTTTATTTTTCTAACTAAACTTCTAATAATTCACTAACCTTACTTTTTACCAGCAATTAATTATTCACTTATTTTACATTTAGTCTACATATTAATTCGATTCACTATACCACAAAATATATTTATTCATCTCACCACATGTATTTAATTAATTCTACCAAATATTCATCCTTATATTAATTACCATCAAAATACCTACTGTAATTTATTTTTCATTTAATCAGACTCTAATAATCATTAATCGATCTAACTCCAAAGTTATTGCTTAACATCAATAATAATAATTCTATCTAATTAAAATCTCCAAATAAAATTCGTTAGTAATTTTACCAAAATTTCATTTAACGCTTAAAATAATTGTATCAACCTACTTTAATCCATAATTGATCAAATTCTCAAAATAATATAACACTTTGATTTAATATCTATAAAAATCAATTTTTCTACATTAATTCCTTTAATCACCTAAATAATTAGTTCTATTCTTTAATATACTCCATTTATTAAAAATCATTTAAATATACCCATTAATTACTCTTTAATTACCCAAATCATCAATAAATTTATTTTATCTAATTTCTCCAATTAATCTCCAATTTCATAATTAATTACTTAATCAAAATTATCCGATATTTAATAATTCACCAAAATTTTAATAATATAGCTTCTAGATATAAAATCAACCGGAATAATAAATCAATCTCCTGTAATTAATCAACTATTGTAATTATTCAATTTTACCAATTAACTATCAATATCATCCCTAAAAATAATTAAATCCACTAATTAAAATAAATAATTCACCAATCACCAAAATCAATAAATAATTCATCAACCTCCTACTTAATAAAAATTAATCTATCAAAATACCAATAATTAATATCCTAAAATCAATTTAACCTCCATAATTTCAATTAAAATTAATCAACTTAACCTATAACTAAATAATCAATCAACTACCATAATTCTATCAATATACTATATAATCAACTAATTAACTATAATAATTTCTCAATTATTAAAAATTCAACCTAAAATACTAAAAATTACTAACTAACCACAAATATTAAAATCTCATTCAAACAATATAATTCACAAATTAATCAACTAATCAACATAATTAACTACTCAAATGATAAAATCATTCAACCAATTATTCAAAAATTAACTAAATAATTAATCATAATTTAAATCAAATAAATTCTAAAAATAATAAATCTATACCCAATAAATGTCAAATTCCCAAAAAATCCTTGAATCGGAGGAGGAAGGAACGGTGGCCGGAAGCAAGCCGGGCTTGCTTCCAAGGTCGCGCGGAGGAGCAGGTGGTGGCTCAAGGCGACGCGACGCGCAGAGGAGCTGTTGAATCTCGCTGGAAATGGTGGCGCGACGAGAAGGAGGTCTGTGATGGTCCGACAGCGCTGTAGCTCTTGCTGCAGTGGCTGAAATCGCAGAGAGGGAAGCAGGGGCGGAGCTGCTGCTGCTGGAACTGCGACGTGACACGAAGGAGAGAGGAGGAGGCGCTACGCGGTGGCTGGCTGGGTCGCGCGACGCAATGAGAAGCTGCTGCTGCTCTCGTGGCGGCGCGAACAGAGACGGAGAAGAAGCTGGAGGTGGCGGCGCGACACTGCAGGTGCGGAGGAGGTGGTCGCGCGATTGGAGTTGCTGTGGCAGTCCGGCAACGCAGCAGAGGGAGGCGGAGGAAGCTGCGATGGTGGCTGGCAGTGCTGCTGCAACAAAGGCAGTGAGAGTGCGACAGGAAGAGGGAGGCAGCGCAGGGAGAGAAAGAAGAAGAAGAAGGAGAAGGAGAAGGAGAAGGAGAAGGAGAAGAAGAAGAAGGTGGTGGCGCGGCTGTGGTCGGTGGAGGCGCAGAGAGAGGAGGTGTGGCTGGCTGGAGGCAGGTGAAGTTGTCGACCAAGGAAGAAGGAGATGAAAATTTAAAGGAAAAAAAATAATAATAAAATAAAATAATAAAAAAAATAATAAAATTTTATAAAATTTTTTAATTATTAAATAAAAACAAACCGTCCAAGGTAAGTTGTCGGAGAGAAAAAAATAGTGACGCACAGTGTTTTTCAAAAATATCCGATTCGGGTCTAATTTAAATTAATTCGGTCCAATAAAAAAAATATTAGTCCGATTTTATTTGATTGACGATTATTCGATAAATTTTTTTGGCGAACCAAAATGATTTTCGGTCCCGATAATATTACGTGGCGTAATATTATTGGCTAAAAATTTACAATTTAAATTTAAATGAAAATGTTTCGAAATAAAAATTTCGGGGTATTACATTATTAAATGAAGATTCAACTTATTAAATCCAATATATTTTTATGGTGCAATAAATTAAATGATATTTGGATACTGGATATAAATCAAGCAAATGAATTATATTGGTAGTGAGTTAAGTTATATGATGAGTTGATAGAAATATAAATTTGAGAATAATATAAAATATTATTGAATTAAAGGTTTATTATAAGTTATAGAGTTATTATAAATAGTTATTATTTTTAATAGTTGTTTAGTATATGGGATTATTATTTTAGAAAGCATAATTATATTAAAAATAAGCGGGCAGTTATATTTTTATGGAATGTTGCTTTAATTAAAATAGGAGTTGTAATTTAAATAAATAGATAATAAATAAAATAAAATTATTAATTCTTTAAATTTCTTAATTAAGGAAAATTGTTTATCTGATATTATTTCCCTTATTATATGTGTCTTCTAGATCTACCGAGTTCCTCTACTGTTCCTCCAAGTCAAAATTCAAAATAGAATTGAAATATTCTATTATATCACTATGAGTAATAATAAATGGTGCACACCATCATTGCATATATGTATTTCATACATATATCATACTCCATTTATAAGTTAAATATAATCCATTTATTATTTAAATATAACCAGTATTCATTTCTTCTATTGTTATTATATTATAGGTACCATCCATTTTATAAATATAATATTTTAGTTCTATAATAATATATAATTACAGACCTTGATTACATTCATATATTACATATATTGTATTGATTAAATTGCTGAATATTTGTAATGTGAGAATGATGTACTTTATATCTGGGTGAAAATTGAGATGATGTGTATCACTATGGGTCAGTGGGCCAGGTATGGAAGATCAACTCCCTGATATATATATATATATATATATATATATATATATATATATATATATATATGAGAATGAGAATGAGAAAATTGCTCAGGGGCCAAAAAGTAGATTTGTGATGTTACTGATCAATTTTCATATGTTGTGAATGTCTAAATGTAATCTATTTGAAGGTGCTGATATATGACACGTGCTTATGAAGTATATCCATTTTATATATATTGTGAAAGTATATTACTTGAATGTATAGGTTTGCATTATTTATTGTTATTCACTGAGTTTAGTAAAACTCACCCCCTTCCATAAACTTTGTTCAGGAAATATAAGTATTATTGGTTCTTAAAGACTCTGTTTCTTTCTTCGCAGAGATTCAGTATTTAAATTCAGTTCAAATATGTTAGTATGAACTATATGTTGTGTTTAAGATATTACGTATATTTTTATTTGATTCCACAATTAGGATGATAAATTTATTATTTTGCTATGTAAAAAAAACAGTGTGTTGATAAATAACTTGTAAGGTATTTTTTGAAAATTTGGAGAATAGATGACAGGAATAGTTTGACAATATTATGACTGATGAGTTATGCATAAAAAATGTACTTTATTAAACAAGTACAAGCCCGAGCTATGATTTTTATGTGATATTAGAGCTAGGCCAAGATTGATATTGATAGATTTTTGAATAATGTCATAATATGGACTTACTGTTTCTAGAATCAGATGATAATAGGGTTAAACTATTATAGTTTAGGCTTACTACAGGTCTCAGAAGCTTTAATTTTATCTAGGTCCTAGTGTCGATCTGGCCCACGATTTCAGATCGACATTGATCATGAATGAGGTTATTTAAGATATTTAAAATTCATTAAGGGTTTATTGAAAATCTCATTATTACATATTCCCACATTTATATACAATATAAATTGGTATTGATTAGGTTGAATTGTTAATTTTCACTTAGAAAAAGATTTTCACTCTTTTAAGCTTATAGAAATTTTTTGTTTTGAATAGAATTTGTAGGAGTAGGTTAATCCCTTTGATTGTCATAAAGTTACTTGTTTGGAAATTCTAATATTTAAAACTTATTTACAATCTAATAAGTAATTTTTTTCATATAATCTTTCTTTGTCTACGGGAAGAAAAATTAGAAAAAGGATTTACAATTTTATTCGGTTGTAGTTTGTAAGGGTTCGGACTTCATATGAATTATTTTAAAGCAACTCGTCGTAAATAATTGCGTTATTTATGGTTTTAAATTTATTATTATCTTTTTATTAAAAATTTCATCAATTAGAATGGATGTATATGTTTTGGTTCAACCTTCATGCGTTAATCTTGGGCTTTCAATTTGCTTAAAAGTTGAATTAATTATCAAATTGAAATATTTAGGTGATTTAATATATCTATCAAAATCACAATATTTATTTTAATAAATGATATTCATTTTTAATTATCTATTAGTACTTATTTGAAAAATAATTTTTATAAATATATCCAATCAACTAATAAAATAAAATTTTGTAATTTGTTATACCTAAAGCTATTTTAGGATATTCAAATTTTATTAAAGGCGTTATCGAAAATCTTATTATCCTTTCATTCCCTTATTTATATATAGTATAGATGATATAATAACTAATCCCTATATGTATTTATTTAAAAAATAATTTATATAAATATATCCGATCAACGGATAAAATGTAATTTTTTACTTAGTTATGGCTAAAATTATTTTAGGATATTCTAAATTTTATTAAAGACGTTATCAGAAATATCATTATTCTCCTCTTATTCTTACATTTATATGTAATATATATATATATATTCAATCAACTGATAAAATGTAATTTTTTAATTAGTTATGACTAAAGTTATTTTAGGACATTTTAAACTTTACTAAGGGTGCTATCGAAAATCTAATTATTTCTCTCCCCTTTATTTTCACATTTACTAATAAAGTGGTCTCAAATTGAATTAATAATTATAGTCATTTTGGCTATAGTAATCAACTCGCATATTAGTCTTCTCTAAAATAAAAGCAACTTTATTTGAGTTGTCACAATTGCATTTCTATTCAGAAATTATTGAGGTTATCACTATTTGCAAATGGGAATACAATTGTGTATAGCTCACAGGCTAGAGGGTTCGACTAGTAATACTTAGAGAAAATGTATAGACATGGAAAGTATAAGGTGAAGCAATTAGTTAAAATACAGATAGGAAAAGTATTTCTACTCAATAATTAGGATATGCACAACATACCCAATTAGAAGCTTATTAATACAACATCTTTACCTCTATTTTCTATTTAGTCATGATTATTAGTTTAATGACATTATGACCATTGCCTTTTTCTATGACATTACATTATCAACATTCACAGATTTGGCCAAATATTATCCTAGTAACCAACATCTAGCATCTTTGAACTATACGAGGAACTAAACCGGTTATAATGCAAGGTTCATGGACAATGCATGCAAAGTGCAACCACAGGATTGCGGAATAGGAACACATATCGAGTCCCATGATTCACGACCATAGTTGCAAAAAAGAACATCAATAAAATAAGGAGGTACTTGCCTACTGCTGTGTCTCAACCGTTCACAAACTCATCCCAAACACCATAATTCAAGAAATCGACTAATTAATTGCGGCTAGATCAACGAATTCAAAACTTTCTACTTAATATATCCACTGTTTTTGCACATGCCTTAATAAAATTCAGTTTATAACTCATTAAAAATGGAAACAGTCCAATAATTTCTTCTCAGGATATTAAGGACTTGAGCATATGGCTATTTTCAACCTAAAGGACCCTTAATTCTGCATAAAGATTTATAACAGACGCAATACCAATCTAAAAAGCAAAAATCGAGATTCCTTTTCCTTTATTAATGAACAACTAATTATTTACTCAATTTGATACTGATTAAACTTTCAATTACTTGACTAATTAAACATTTATAAAATCGTATAATTCTCAGTTACTAAATTTATGCAATTATCGAACGAAACTGTATTGCAAAACTAGCAGCATTTTTGGAAGCTATGCGACAAGACTAACATCCTGATTTCAGTGGAATTTCCCTTCACCGGAGTCCACCGCCGATCACCACTACTGCCGCCGTCCACAGTGGCCAGAGGGTGACGGACCGAGACATAACGTTATATTAACCAAATCGTTCGAAATTTCTAGCTGAACCGTAATCTTAAACTAATATTTACTAATCAAATCATTATCAAGCAAAACTCCAAATTTTCCTATTAAAATCCCTAAAATTTATATTGTTCAAATGTTTAAACTATTTCTCTATTTTCTGGAGAATAACTTGTAAATATGTAATGAGGAAGGTTAGTCGACCTACCTTGACAACAAATGCTGTTGGAAACGCTCGAGGTGAACGGAGAGAGAGGCTGAGATCGCACCGTCTGCTATTTGTCGCACGAATAGGGGAAACGACAGACTATTGTCACCAAGCAGGAAAGAAAGCGAGTCGGCGAGGGAGTGTTTCGTCGGCCGACGATGTCTGCTTCCCCGCTGTCCAGTGAGAGAGATACTGAAATCGGGGAAAGGGGAGAGGGAGAGCCACTGTCCCGGGACCTGGAGACAGAAGTTTTGGGCTCTTGCTTTCCTCTTTCCGGCTTTGATTGGTCAAATGTGTTGATCTGGTTTAAATATCTGATTTAGTTCGATTATATTTGAAAATGGCTTGATTTTTTTTCTCCAGATATGTATTAGAGATATGATCACAGTAAAGATTATGAAAATTTTATATTATTTAAAATATTTTGTATTATATCAATCAAAATTTATTTAAAAATTTAATATTATAATTTAATATATTTTATTATTATATATTAACTCTGCTAAAAAAGGTCAACAACATCTAACACTGCGGAACACAGCTTTTATCTAATTATTATTGCCTTGTGAGTTGAATCCTTGTGCTCTTGTTCAATGACGGAGGCCAGTGTGTTCTCTGATACTCGGAGGGAAGCCTTTTACTGAAAATGTAAGGGCAAAAGCAGTTGGGCCTTCTCTCAGCTCACAGCCCAAGAAGCTGGATCATTTGTAATAAATTCATGGCTCTAAAAACAAACTTGGACTTAGTAGGCAACAGTTATGCCAGAAAAAAAAGGTCAGTTTTAAAGACTTGTTAAGATATTAATTAGGTGATGGTTTGATTGATCTTCTCCCTCTTTATTTATAGGAGGAGCGGAAGGTTTTGGGTTTTGAGTTCAAAAAATTAGATACAACTAAGATTAAGAAATACATGCAACAATGAAAGGTGCATATATTTTCTTAATTACTGTGCCCCATGTTTTTGGGGATTAATTCCTGAATGGGATAGAACTAGAAGAAGACAAACTGTGAAAATAGTATCATAAAGCACATATAACAATTAATAATTATGATTCCATATGTTGGACATTCCAACTTCTGATAAGTAGCTCTCTGAGCTTCCTTCTCCTAAGCTTGGAGATCCATTAATAATGTTATAATTGCCTTCAATCTTTGTGAGTTGACTCAAAACAGCTTTGATTGTCTTTTTGTCACAAGAGAATGTGTCTAAGTTGGGACAAGTCATAGGTAATTGTCCAAATGAACTTGCACTGCCCTTTGTGGACTCCATTTGGGTTATTTCTGGGAGAATTTGGCTTTGTGAGAAAACGGAGAAGCAGGGCACTTGCTCATAGTTTGGCCGAGTTTGGTCAAACGTGATGAAAGAATCCATTAATGGTGGGAGAGATGAAGAGCTTGTCTCATCATAGCTACAGTTTCCCATGCTAGCTTTGCCTATTGCTTCTCTGTTTTTGTAGAACACCCTACACAACACCCAATCCTCCTACATGCACCAATAAGAAATAACATAAAATGTCAAGGGTAAATTTCTACATGTCAAAATATATAAATTTGGACAAGTAAATGACAATTGAATTGAATCAAAATTCAAAAAAAAAAAAATAGTCTCACTTTTGTAATGGATGTCCCAAAGTAATAGTCTCATTTCCATTTTTGGAAATCGTCTTTTTATTAACTTTCCTATAATATCCTCGTAATATAATTTGTGTCGATAATTAATATACGTAGAATTACTAAATATTTAATCAAGTATAATATAAGATAATTGAAAAATGTTCTGAGATATTAATTTTTATTGAAAAGGTCTATAAATGTTAATTAAAAATTATAAATATAAAGGTATATACAAAAAAGAAGGATAAATGCTGTGGTTCGACTAATTTAGTGAAAAAAGTGAGATTTTTTTTTAAAATGGAGGGAGAAATAAAAAGATTTTCAATAATAATAAAAAAATAATAAAATGCACCTTTGATGTCGGAACAAAATAAAAAAAAATAAATCAATTAAATAAATATTCAAATAGAAAATCCTCATTGAGTACTAATTAATATAATTGGATATTTTTTGATTTCTCATATCTTAGTCTTTGGTCCTTTATCACATTAGCAAAGTCAAGCCTATAGATGGCGATATTATTAATTTCACATTCTATAAATCTGCCAAATAGTATATTTATTATGCCTCACAGCTTATAAATAAATAGATTTATATTATAAAATGAAAAAATATACATCATCTTAGTATAGCTACTCTAATATATTTGTCCTGACTTAGTGAAGACAAAAGAGAAACATCAAAGTCAATGAATTGGAAATGAAAAAAGAAAAAAAAGAATATCAAAATACAAGATGCTCCATGATTCTTGCAAAAATATAAGGAAGACATAGTCCAATTTGAAAATGATAGTTTTGTCAAAATTAGATTAAAAAACTTGTAGCCAAATAATGAGTAAAATAAGTTTCAATCATTACTCTAAAATAGGAAAAAATTCCTTTTGTTTAGCTTAGATGTTGTAAGTTAGGGTTCAACACAAGCATTTGAATTATTTTTTAAAAGCTAAGGTAACGTCTTATAAAAAATTAATTTTTATAGTATCTAGCATTTAACGTTTTGTGAAAAGTAGCTAAAAACGCTATTCAAACAGTTAAATATTGTTAAAATAATTAACAGCCATTAAAACAGTTAATTTTATCGGATAGACCTTAGAGAGAATAAATTAACACAATATATATATATATATTTGATTTAGTTAAATACAAATCATCCTAGTTAAAAGAAATAGTAAGAATGGAAAAAGAAGAAGAAATAGTAAGAAAAGAAAATATATGACATAAAGATGAGTTCATTGGCCCCAAAAGCATGATTTTGATCTTAATATAAAATAATTTTTAATTAATAATTATGACCACACTTTGGATGTTGGTGTTAATATAAAATGTCAAATGATAATTAAGAATTAATTAATGGAACTTATCTCTGGACTTAAGAACAATACTCGGTTTGCCTAAAAATCAATTTTTTGTCCAATTTACCCCTTAACTTGCACCAACACACCCAATTTTCATAAAAAAATATTTTTAACTAGAAAAAATTATTTATAAAGTTCAAAAGTAAGAAAGAAAAATTAAGACATAGCAATAATTATAAAAAAATTATAGTGACTTATCTTAATTTTTTTTAAAAATAACTAAACAAAATATTTGATTTAAAAAATTATAAAATTAGAAAATATTTGGTTTAACAAATTCTATTATGTTTTTTTAATTATTTCTTCATTATTTTTTAATTTAAATTAAAATTCTTTTGAATAATAAATTGAGCTTTATTCCTTGATTAATTAATAACAAGGATTTTTTTATAAATGAAAAGGAAAGATTACCTTATAAGGGAAATTTTTGGGAGGAGCAAGAGTAGCCTCAAGGCGAAACTCATGCATGACCCAATCAGTTTTTCTTCCTTTAGGAGCCCTGCCTTGGTAGAAGACTAAGGTCTTCCTCATGCCAACAAGGGTGCCCTTGCGAAGGATAGAACGGTCCTTTCCAGTGGCTTTCCAGTACCCAGATGCCGTTGCCCTATTTGTTCTTACTCCAGTTGCATACTTTCTATCCCGCTGGCTGTAAAAATACCATTCCTTTCCTCCCACACATGCTGTTTCTGCACACGTTCGTGGTAATATTTACTCATTGTTGCATTAAATTAATTATTACAACAAGAACATAAATTTGCCAAACACAATAATAAAAAAAAGTAAGAATTATTACATTTGAATCCAGAAAGTTAGGTGGGTACTTTTTTTAATAAAGACGGATCAAATCGAATTAAATCAATTGGTTTAATTTTAAAAAATTTTTTAGTTTTGATTTTAACAAAAACAAAATCAACATTCCTTTTCCATTGGTTCCGTCTTGTAAAATATTTTTTAAAAAGTCAAATTTAATTAATAAAAAGATCAAATCAAAATAAAAGATAAAATTACCATAAAGATTATCCTTATATAATTTTCAAATAAGCATGGTTGTTTATTTGGATTCTAATAATTATTAAATCTACAGTGATGGCATCAATAATTTTTAAAAAAATATTTCATGAAGTATAATAAGATAAAATTACATAATTAATTATATAATTAAAGAAAATAATATTTTTTATCAATAAAAAGAATTTTAGAATAAAAATAAAAAAATATAATTTTTTTCAAATTTATAATTGGAAAGAGATACTTTTTTCCTTCTAAATATTTCTGCTATAATATTCATTTGAAAAAAAAATGAAAATAAGCCCATCGTGTCGGTGTCAGAAAAGGTTAATTATGGAAAAGTAAATAAAAGAAGACTTATCGAGTGCCAACACGTGTACGAATAAATAACGACCCACAAAGCTTGTCTAATATTGCTGACGACAATGCAACTCTGATGTGGTCGATAGGTCAGTATCTGTCTATTAATGGAGAATTATTGAAGGTAATAATGCCCATTTGCAAATAAATAAATAAATTCTTGCTTACGCCTGGTGGATGTCGGCCTGACCAGTTCATTAAATCCGATTTGGGTTTATGGAACTGCAGTTCAAAACGTTTAGCACGGCAAACTTGAACCAGTTAATTATTTGTTGCGTTTAACCGACGGTTTTAAATCAAAAAGATTTGAAATTGAAATAAATTTGAATTTTTTAACCCTAAATTCTTTTCTGTCAAATGAAAATTATTTTTTCCCTGAATTAATCTTGAAAACCGAAAATCGGAACAATTTAATTTTGGAAATAAATTGTCAGAGTCATTCTAGTTTAATTTTAATCCGTGTCAGACATTAAAATTAAATATCGTAATGGAATCTTTTTATTTTCAAACGAAGTGAATACACATAATTTAGAAATATGTGACCAAGGGTAAATTTAGATTTAGATTTTTTACTTTTTTGAGTAGCTAATGGATTTGGTAAATATCATAAAAAAATGAGGTTAAATTCAAAAAAATCAATGTGACAGTTATACATAAACGCGTGGCGAGCATAAGGAGTGTGTAAGCTATTTGTGACTTCTTTTTATCTCAATCGCTTTCACAACTTTTGTTTAGGAAAATGCCAAGAAAGGAACTCTGATTATGAAATATTTTACATTTTAGATCGATTATTTAAATTATTATTTTTTTTATAAGAAATCATTATGATGATTTTGTCAGTTATTAGTAAAAATTTCCCAAAAGAATCATCAGCATTTTTGTGAAGCACGAGACTGCATTTCACATCTCCAAATATTTAGTTATATACTATATTTGTATCCAATCGAGTTGCTATCACCTCAACCTTAGCCAAATAAGGAAGACCAAAAATAAATAAATAAATGACACAAATATCCATATCCATATACAGTTAAAGATGAAAACTAAGTGTTTCGTGTAAAATTCCAAACTTGCAGTGAAAGAAGGAGATGATAACTTTTCTAATATAAGTTTGAATTTATAATTGCAGATTGAAAGTAAACTCACCCGGAATATCCCAAGGTTCACACTTGTTGAGGTCAACTTCTATCAAAAGAAGAGAATCAGAATGAGTAATCTTCTTCATCAAGTAATCACATACAAGTTCTTCATCTTTTGGATAGAATCTAAATCCTGGGGGCAATTTTGATTCCACCATGCTTATGTTGGTCATTTTTCTCTGCCTTTTCTTTCTTTCTTTCTTTCTTTCAGGACAAAAATAACTGCAAAAAGAAAGACTAAAAGAGAGAGAGAGAGAACCAAGAATGAAACCTGGAGGAGGCCAAGTTAAGTGCCATATATAAAAAGAGTAAAGTCAACTATACGGCACTGTTATTCAGAGTAAAAACGAAAGGCCGATGGGTTTTTGCCTATGTGTCATGCGACGTGGCTAGATTGGTCCCTGCCAAACTAATGACGTGTACACCTAATTTTTTATCTTAAAAAAATGAATTTTTTAATTCATTGAGGGGTTAATGGGCAAAATATACGGTGCGGGTCATAAAATATGAATTGCCCTTTGCTTAGTTACCGTTTGGAATAAATGAATCATAATTATAAAATTCGTTTGTAAATAAATTTCAAATGAAATTCATTTGTAAATAAATTTATCATGCTTAGTATACTACAGTTTAAAATAAAGAATTCAATTGAATTTCACAAATTATATTTGAAATAATTTTTAGATGAAAATTCACTTATCCTTATTTTCTAAAATAACCTTAACACAATAATTTAACAAAAATACTAATATAAATAAATCACTCATATTCCACCATAATTAATAATTAAATTTTAAAATTTCAAATTTCATGTCCTTGCAAATGTTTAAATTTTATTTTTATTAATAGATTAAAATATATTCAAAATTAAAAATTCATTTGGATTAATCATATACAATAGCAACTTCGTACTCTTTAAAAAATATTAAAAAAATATATGAGGATAGTTTAGTCATTAATATTTGAGGTGAAGGGTCAGTTTAGTCAACATAAATATTAGTGGGTTAATATGTAGAATTCATTTGCAAATTTCAATAATTTTAATAGAATTTGAACTAAACTAGTTCAATTCTATAGAATTCAATTCATAGAATTTTGAATTTCTAAATAAATTTCACAAAATTTTATAGAATTCATTTGTTCTAAACAGACTCTTAAGCTTATAAAATTAATAATAATAATAATGGTCGAAAATATTTGAATTTGAAATCTTCCATTTTTTATACAAGTCAAATGAAATAACCCATTAATTTATTTTTAAAAGAATTTTTATTTAAAATTTAATTGTAAATTTTCATCAATGAGAATTGGCGAAAAATAATATTTTATGCCGCGAACCGAATCGAAAATCGAATTTTAATAGCCTAACTCAGTCGAAAAATCCTTAAATCAAATGAAAA